>JAEQML010056307.1:0-34266 GCA_016904865.1 Pissodes strobi
ACAAAATTTAGTATAAAAGAACGGGCAAATCAAGTAGACGACAACTTATCTGGTTGAGTAGTTCCCTTTTAATTAAGGCAAAACGCTCCTCCTGTAATAAGCTCAAACCCTCCCGATCCTGATTATCTGGTTAAGTAGTTCCCATTTAATTAAGGCCAGACACCTTTCTGGTGACCAGGGTCAAACCTCCCGACCTTGACTATCTGGTTAAGTAGTTCCCTTTTAATTAAGGCCAAACGCTTTTCTGGTAACCAAAGTCAACCTCCCGATCTTGACTTTCTGGTTAAGTAGTTCCCTTTTAATTATGGCCAAACGCTTCTCTCTCTCTCTAGAAACCCTATTCCCAACCACTTCATCTAATATGGCAACACCTTGTCGAGAATTTGAGAAAAAAATCTGATAAAAATATGCGTACATTTGTAATTATGTTTATCTACAAGCGTGCGGTAAGTAACTACTTACCGCACTGATTTGGGTGCAGTAAGTAACACTTTACCTCACTAGTGCTATAAGTAATTACTTTCTATAAAAACAAGTTTTTATATTATTTAAGTGTATTTTTTATTTAAAAAAAAACTCTATTAAACATTATATGCATAACAAATAGGTATTTACATACTTAAATTTCTAAACTAATCCAAACTTATAAATAAAATAATTAAGAAATATTAATATTAGTTGTAGAATTTGTAATATTTCCAAACGATATCGATCGGATAGTATCGATCGATACTATCCGATGAGACACAAGAATTGAAAGTTACAGATTTAATAAAACAGGAAGTTCTCTCTGCATATTCTTGTACACCATGTATTTTATTTTGCACCGAATTTTCAATATTGCCCTCCGCAACACTGGAAGAATTTCATTCACCATGTCGTTTTAAACTCATGATATCCCCGCCAGCATCTACTAATAATGTAGCTGACGTCCTTCGATAACAATATTCTTTGGGACTTGACAACTATAAACATGATGCAATTTGAGAAGGTATTTTTCCAAAAGTATTTATACCCAGTGGTTGGATAGTGCATCTTCCTTTTTATATGCACTAAATAACCGCGTTTAACCAGTATGATTGGGTCTAAGGGCTCTATACTTCTTGAAAATTGAAATATTATTAATTTTTTGTGAAAACCCTGTCGATCTACATGTGTCTTGGTATCCGGGACAGTTACAACGAGGTGGGTTTCAAATTCCTTAATATCTTCAATTTTCATTTTACATAACTCCACTCGGCGGCCGACATGCCCCAGCGATGCCCACAATGAGTACCACCTGAAACAAGCAAATAAGTTATTATTTAAACGTAGATTTAAAAAAAATCGCAATTAAGTACCTTCATTAATAAAAATTCCTCATCTGGTGCAGTAACAAGGAATTTTACAACCTCATTCTTGGAGAATGCCTTTGATTTCTTAGCTTTCTATCCCACAGACTTCCTTTTTAAATATGCCATCAGTTTTTCATACCTGCTTATGTCGACATTATTTTTGATACTTATAGTAGATCTGAGCATTGAGTAATAACTCCATAAAGAGGATGATTTACTGTCCTTAAATTTATCCACAAAATAGGTGAGCATCACACCTTCACTAATTGCTTTAACTTTCTTTGATGAACACCAGTCCATGAAGAGCCCATATTCCTTCTCATATCTATGCCGTGATTTATCCGTCAATAAATTAAGAGTAGCTGCTTTAGCAATGTCCAGAAATTCTATCGGAATTTCATCATTACTGCTGCTACTGACTTCCATTGAAGGGACGTAAAACACATTTTCACGAAATTGTTACAAAAATAATTATCGTTTATTCCGTTGTCAAGTTTTACATCTGTCATATAAAAGTTAACTATTAAATTTCTATAATTTATTTCCCTAGCAACCTGATATTAATGCATTGTTGATAACGACTTACGAGGCACCTACGAGGTAAATTAAAATAGTGCTCTTTTAGTTTTTAATATTGGTGCCCTAAAACACGCTTTTAGATAAAATATCGTACAATACACTTACGATAGGTGTCTTTACCGCATTTGCGTAATTTACCCAACTCGCCTTCGGCTCGTTTTGTTAAACATCACGCACATGCGGTAAAGACGTACCTACCGTACAGGGTGTCCGGTTATAAATGTAACCCCCCTTTAACTTTTTTATTTGCCCTCGTATAAAAAAAATGTTAAATACAGAAGTTGTAAGGATTTTCATGCAGTTTTCTGCGATGTTACTAGAAAAACAATTGAACATCGAAATTCTACTGTACAGATTAAATTAATGTTTTTTTTTAATGGGACACCCTGTATATTCTTCTGTATATCGATAGAGCTCTTTAAGGCGAGTTCAGTAATATAAGGTTTGTTGGGTCTAGCTATAATAGTTACCACGTAAATTGCAAGAATGTCGGGTATCTGATTATTACTGAACCCCTCTCCTAAATTATTTATTTGGTGAGCTAGAAAAAAAATCTTCCTTCAGAAGCTTTTCTGATGTTCAATTGTTTTTCTAGTAACACCGCAGAAAAGTTTCTGAATGAACCTACAACTTTTGTATACAACATTTTTTTCTAGCTCACCAAATAAAGAATTTAGGAGAGGGGTTCAGTAATAATCAGGTACCCGACATTCTTGCAATTTACGTGGTAACTATTATAGCTAGACTCAACAAACCTTATATTACTGAACTCGTCTTAAAGAGCTCTACCGATATCCGGAAGAATATACAGTGTGTCCCATTTAAAAAAACATTTATTTAATTTGCACAGTAGAATTTCGATGTTCAAGTGTTTTTCTAGTAACACCGCAGAAAACTATATGAAGATCCTTACAACTTTTGTACTTATCATTTTTTTATACGAGGGTAAATAAAAAAGTTAAAGGGGGGTTACATTTATAACCGGACACCCTGTACTTGTATTGTAATATACTATTGTTGCCTGAAACACTACTAAATTAAATTGATGCGCACACCGCCATGAGCGTCACTCATGATACTTGCTCCGTCATAACTTTGGAAAATTAACGGATCAGAATTTTTTAAAACATAATGTAAAGCTGCTTCTATGCAGCCAGCTAAGGCAGCAGCATCGTAGTCATGTGGTTTTATAAAAGTCCAAAATTGTTCAACGGAGGTACCGTTTGCTAAAGTATAAGAGTAAACTATAACCATTAGGAAAATATTTGAAATATCACTTGTTTAATCAGCCCTAACAGACACGAAAATCGAAGCGGTAATTTCTTTTTTGATATGTGCCTGACAAACGGAGAGTACACATTCTAATAAATCATTTTTAATGTGTTTTGACGTACCTATAAACACGCTGCAAATGATCCCTGAGTGCTAAGTCCAATTCGGCAGAAAAATTTATGAGGCTTCTAAATATACCAGGGTTTAATGAATCTTTTCGCTCATTGTAACCGCGGAATCTGTGCGCATTGGAGAAATTATAATTTTAGATAAGGCATACCAATAATTATTCCTTACTTGGTCATTATGCGTTTCAATGCTTAATCGGTATGCATTATTTAATTTTTGCCGAATATCTTGTTAATCTAATAAATTGAATGCTTTTTATTATTTAGTATTTTGGATAAATGAACTTAAACTTTAACGCCGGATTTAACAATTCGGGTGCCTCATCGCCGCCAAATAATAAACACTGAAAACAGTAAAGACTATTACTAACAACACACCGGTACAAGCAGTCAGACTTTTCATAAGTTTCTATTTTAAAAATTCGTTTATCATCCAGTCAAAATTAAATATAATTGAAAAACCGCGAATTAAATCCAAAAAGGATAATGGTGACGCTTTTGACTCAAGGCTGATGACGATCATTTTCTGGATGTACCGTTATAATTTTGAGAGAATCATTTAAAATACGGTGCACTTTGAAGGTTAATTTAAAGCAAAGGGAAATTCCGTTACAACTAATGATCTAATTAGCAGAAAATCTCTGCATTTGTCTAAATTAACGTTCATTAAAAGTTTCTGTGTAGGACTAATGTAAAAAGCAGATTTAAAGATAGAAAAGGATGTGCTTTTTCACAAAGAAACATAAACTTGCTTTGTCAAATACTTACAGGTTTCCAATGTAGATTTGAAAAAGTTCTCTCTCCTTTTATGTGCCCCATTGTAGTAGGACATTAATAATGTAGAAACACCCCTAATACCCTTTCCCGACATAAATCGTTTTACAACTATTTAGTGCGGCCATCAAACAATTAATTAATAAGGTCTCTATTTTATTATTTAGTATTGCTTATTTATGTAGAAAATAGAAGTTGTAGGATTTTTTAACCGCCAGAACTCGGATAAAACAAATGAAAAAGCAATTTTAATTAGATACAGGAACTTGTATTTCTTTAATTTTTGATAACATTACATATACATTTATATTTATAAAATCTAATTTTTTTCCATGTTTAACGATATCTACAAACTTTTTCCCATCATTTTATTTTAAAAAAATTAATTTTAAATATCGAAAAAATTTAAATTTTCATTATTCATATTAAAAATTTAATTAACAATTAGGATAAAAATTGTGTGAAAATGTTTTTAAAAAATGGCATTTACATTTTTGTGACAAAATACGAAACTTCTTCATTATTTGACTTTCCAGGAAAAGCAATTCTTTATGAAAAGCTTAGGCTTCATCCCAAATGCAAGATGACGGAATTGAAATTAATCAATAATTTATACAGGGCAACCCATGTTTAATTTTTTTCAAAGGGCAATAATTTATCAAACTCCTGTATTATTCTTTTTTGAGAAAAAGTTATTTATTATTTTGAAAAGTTTTGCTTTGATTGTAACTAGCCTATACGAGGTGCCATGCATTTAATTTTCTTATAAAAAGCAATTCGTCATTAAACGTAATTGCCTTTTCCAACAAGCTAATTATTATCGATCACCATGCTAGTTTCATTTATATTAGATTTGTCTGCATTTTGAATAAAGTAAAACTGTTTATGAAATCTACCTACTTTTCGAAAATAGAATAATAAAGAAGTTTCCTATTTATGAACTAAAATTTGGTTTTTATTAAATACACATTTATAGAGTGTTGTATTATTTAAACTAACGTTGTTCAGAACAATCTACAACTTAAACGCTAGGCGGATTCAATCTATACAACAAACATGGTACAGTAATAGACAAAAGCTGCCATTTTCACATGCAAACATTTAAGGGGACTAATCTAATAGCTGTTCGTGTCAATTTTGTCTACCGACTATCTAAAGCGCCCAGGCGATGTATTTACCTAAACTGGCAACGCTGTAGTAAATATTGGTAGGATAATTTATGACCAGTCAGGACCGGATTAAGTTGACGATGATAAGATGTTAATTATATGTAATAATATTATAATAGGGGCATTGACTGTGTATAGATAATAAGTATTATTTTATTTTTATTTATGTCAACTTACTTCTAAGAAAATTATTTGAAAAAATGCTTTTATTAATTACCTACATACATATAATACGAAATGCGTTTATTGTTTTTTGATATTATGTACTTCAATTCGTTCATGCGCGTGTAAAGGGAGACAAGTAGAAAACAGTAGAACTGAGATTTATATAGTTTAAAATAGGTCCAATTTTTAATTGAATTTTGAAAAAAAAATCATAATGACTTAAACTAAAGTTTCTGTAGCAAAACTTTTATTTACCTGTGAAGTATAAAAAATCATCCTTAACAAGAAGAAAAAGATGTTCGATTAAGAAAAACAAAGATGACTCTAAATATACAAAAAAAAATTAAACGTAAACCTTTTTACACTAATCATCATCCGAAGATACTTCATCTAAATCTGGCAAATTATCCCTTACATTTTTCTCAGTAGGCAGTTTCTCATAAAAACAATGAAACACTTCATCGATGTAAGGCAGTAATTCGATTAAATTCTTTTTTTTTTCTCCTCTAATATACAGTTTGGATATCTGCATTTCGGTAAATCTACAGGAAGATAAGTTTGACCTCTCCTACAAAATGACATCTTTTCAAAAGGTTCATTTTCGTTATGGCTTTTCTTGTAGAAGAATATACCGAATGTCTTGTCATAGCGAATCCATCTTACATTTTTCCATACAAATTTATTTCCATGGTCATCCATTTCTAGCTTGTAGACACGTTTTTAGTAACAAGGCGAAATCGATAAAATCATCCCTTTTCATCTTCTGTACCTTGAACGGGTGTTTTTTTGCCACATGATCGTACCAGTTGAAACCAGTCCGTGGGAAGTTCGATAAGGCTCTCATAATGTTTCTTCTTTTTCTCAATAATTGAGTGAATGGTGTCACATTCTATTCTCGTGTTTCCTGGTATTAAGAAGTTGTGATCTATTATTTGAAAATTTGAATTCTGCATCAAAGTCATAAACATCGCCACTATGTGACCATTTTTGTTCTCGCCACCACACGTATCAGAATAAAGGGTTATATGTTTAATATTTGTTTATATACAAACAAGAACCAATCTGATTTGCACCTCTACCAGATAGTGTTACCTACCACATACAACAGGTAGTTTTGTTGTTGACGCAATCATACATTGTTAAGTTGAAGGTCCATAGTTGCCGCTTATAAAACGCCACTTATGTGGTTAGGCTAGGCGTCGGCAGGCATTGCTGCAAATCAAACGTAAATACAGCTCTGTTCTCGTCCTGCTTTCCCTTTTCCTTATCCTGTTCTTTCGCGGAATATGTTTCTTTAGCATCTAGTTAATGTTTGTCAATCTTTCTTTTTCTATAAGAGTTTTGGCAATTCTTATCGTACATTGCTTTTTGTCGCATTCTTGGCAGGTATCCTTACTTCATTTTTTTTACGGATATATTCATTGTATGAAAAATAGATTTGTAAACTTTTCTGCTGACAGGCTTTTGAGGTGAAATCCAAATTTAATATTTCTCATACATCCTTGTAAGAGTATAAAAAGACGGCAAAAATGTTCGATCTCCTGTTCGCTCGCGACAATAATGGCTCTTATATGCCGGGATTGAGAGGATATGCTTCTTAACTAGTTCAATTCTGTGGTCAATCAATCAATCAATCATTTATTTCCTATAATGTTACATTTCTAATTAGGTTACTATGCTTATATCTACCTTAAACTACCCGGCGAGTTTCCGAGCGAGGCTTTCAGCCACAAGGCGAGCCTTTGGATCGCTCACTCGTCGGTAGCCCTACGCAGTAGGGTACCAGGCTAAATAGGCACTGTATCAACAATTTCTGTGGGTTTCAATTTTGTTCTTTGGTGAATGGTGACCCCTCTCATCGTCCAATGTTGTGCCTGTGATGAGAGTCTTTTTTATAACCGTTTCAATAAATTTATTTGATAAATCAAATGTTTTTTTTAAAACACCCTTTACACACTTCTATTAAATTTCCATTTAGTTTTAAATGGTACTTATTTAGTTACATTCTCTTGCTTTTGTAGCACCAATCTTCTGAGTTTTCTTTTCTTTTTTTAAAATTGAGCCTGAAATAAATGCCACTCTCTTGTTGGAGCTTCCTAATTTTCAATAGTCTTCAAATAGTTTGTACCGTTGTTCATTATCAATTCTCTTTGTACATTCCTTTCTGCATTTTTCTAAAACTGTACATTTACGGCCTCTTATTAATTTTCCTTTTATAGTTGAATACTACTTGCTCTCGTTTCTATTAATGTTTCGTTTTCTTCTTGCTTCTCTTGTATCTCCTTTTACTGTTTGCCTGTATTATAAAAAGTTGATAACACAGCTCACAAGCACTACGCACCGAGCTAGACACAGAATATCCAATACTGCTTATATTATCCTATATATCACTACAATACTAAGCATTAACAAGATCTAAAACGCACGTGCTCTGACCGCAAACAAAACTAAAGAGAGACAACTCCAGGAAATATTAGTGCATCAGGAGACAACTGGCGTTGACTCCGAATGCATTAAACAATTGCGAAGTGTTAGTTGAGATAACTTAAGATAGCTGCCTTTGCAAATTAAAAAAAAGTTGTCTCATATTACACTACACCAAAAAATGGGCAAAGTTATACATATTAACTTATCTCCTTCAGCACACAAATAGCTTTTTATGCAACGGCTTGTTTGTCGTAGTTAACTCAAAACACACTTATTCAGACTTGTCTCCTTTTTAACGCGCATGAGCGAATTTATTATAAAATATAACCAATGGAACCTGAAATATAAAGAATTCAATAGTTTCAATAGAAGAATTATTCAATGTTAAAATTTAGAAGCCCTAAATGGACGCCTTCTTTAATGGAATCGCCACTATTATGTTGTTTTTCTCAATTTGTCAGACACAAGTATTATTAATAGGCATGTCTGTAATAAACATGTCAAAATGTTGTGGCTGCCCTATTTTGGTAAAGGAGAAACCCAAACCGCTCGATTTTAAAATTTGTTACGTAATGCAAAATCACAATAAATAAATAAAAGTAAAAAAAAATAAATTAAAAACAAGTTTTTATTTAAATGCACTAAAAAGAAGAAAATAAAATTTGAAGTAAATCAAATCCATTATTTTGTTACATTAAACATTTTTATATGATATAAATGCTTGTCGCGAGATTTTCCTGTTCAAATTTCTGGCGACAAGCTTTTATATCATATAAAAATGTTTAATGTAACAAAATAATGGATATGATTTACTTTAGTGCATTTAAATAAAAGCTTGTTTTAAAATTTTTTTTCTACTTTTATTTATTTTTTACTTTTTAGTAGGTATTATGGGATAGCAAAATCACAAATTTAGTAAATATTACATTTTTATTTATAAAACTTAGATTCGTAGTATATAATAAAAGCCACTTTGCTCGCTGTACAGTCGTCCCCAATGGTCTTGCCCATGGGTTTTCAACATTCTCTATCACGAGTATAACACTAGGTTGCTATACTCTTGCCTTATTCCAATATAAGGATTACTCTGCACAAGTCTGCATATATACTCAGGCCTTATTCTCATATAAGGATTAAATGGCACTAGTCTGCCAATATACTCAAGTTTTCACAAATGCTATATCCCCTACGCGGATTTCAGCTTACTTATGCTACCTGCATAGCATATTTAGTAATCATTCATGCGTGTACCAAGAAGCCGCATTCACAAGGCATTCATGTCATGCCATATGCACTAATTGCATACCATCTGAACATACACCATTTGAGTCATTCCTATTTGCAAGAAATCAAACTAACATCAAACTACATAGAAGCTAGCCAGAGACCTAGCAAGTGTTTTTTAAAGTGACTTTACCCCAGTGTTGGAAGATAAACTGCTGAACATTGAACGTTTCTCGTCAATGGTGGTGAACATAGTGTACATATTAGCTTATAGGTGGACTTTAAGGTAATATTTATCTTATTATTATTGCTTGTATATTATTGTATATCATATCAGAGTTAGATCAGCTAACCGAGCTGATACGTAGCTGTTCCGCAGGAACTCTAAACAGACATTTAACTGTACATAGCTTCAAGGTTATGTTTATACCCATATATTAGTATAGTATCACAACTGTTTATGCATTGTTTTAGTTTTTAAGAGTTTTATTTATGTCATATTCTTCAAGGCGTATTTGGTCCATAAAATAAAAAACGGACTCCCGGTGGAGAGCTTGGGAAAGAAGTTTATACGTTACATTATGGCGAAATTGTTGTTAAGTTGTTAATTACCTTCTTTTAAGATTGCCATAAGGCGAACGGCAGCTGTCCATCAGAGAGCACTGGGTGAGTTCGTCGAAGGTTTAGCTTGATAATATTAAATCAAATATCTTGGACACCACTAATTTTTTATCTAGATGTTAAATTGGGAAGAAAATCAGAAACCGATAGCTTTGACAGATATTGATTCTCCTAATAAACATTTATTAAACTAACAAATCAAAATTTTAGAATATTTGGTCCTTTTTTTTTGTTCTTTATATTAATTTAAAGAGAAGAGTGACTGTTCAATCTATCGACTCTACCTTCATCTTTAAATGCATGCCCGTTGTGTATTTTTTTCCTTGTCGACAAGATCCACTCTTGGACAATAGAGCACAGCTTTGAATCCATAAAAAAATGAAACTTACAATTGATAAATACCATTGAAAAATAACCCCCACCCTTTGTAAATTGAAAGGTTTAACCTATCGAGACCTTGATTTCAATTCGAGAATGTCCATAAAAAGTTCAACATGAAAGAGGATCGAGTAAGAAATAATATTAGAATAAATGTCAATTATATAATTAAATTTAATTCAGAGTATCGAACATTCTTTAATTATCGATCGTAATCTCATCAACTGAAATCTTATTCTCCCATATTGCAATGTACAAATATACAATTTGCTTATAGCACTAGGATTAAGATGTGATTAAATATTTAAGTGAAGGTTAAAGCCCATTCTAAGATTAAATTCATCTTAAAATACCTATATCTACTGAAAATTCATGAATTTTCCCCCTTATTTTAGATTAAGAATATATCGATATCAAATTTAGAATATAAATCTGTTACATAACTTATAACTAAATATACTGGCCGTGATGTGGATCTCCTATATGGATCCCCAGATCTCTAGTGTACAGGACTACACATTCCTCACGCCGAGTGATAAGCCAGACGGGATCATTCCCACGTCGGGTGATTACAAGATAACATCTCCAATTTAAAGCATCGGAGCATCAGTGATACCAGGAACCTAGTGATGAGGAATTCTCCAAAATGTCCGGGAATTAACTTACGTTAATCATGGCCTAAATGGCATTTAACAAACTAGATCATCTAGGCGAGAGATGGAACCAACTGCAATAACAGAATTCCAAAATCAGATATAAAAAAACATGTGACTGAAAAGTTTACTTACAGCAGGCACTTGCAAATCCTGCGTCATCGGACAAATTACCACGAACAAAGTCACCAGGACTACATTATCAACCTAAATTAGGTTGGAGAGCCATCTCAAACTGATCTTACTCTTAAATCCCTTTTACAAGGCGAAGGATAGATATCCTTAATCAATTTGGGCCTCTTGTCATAGGTCTGACCGCTCCGGTCGTCGCGCCGTGCAGAAGTGCCAAGTCAGTCGCAGATGAAGCAAAACCAATCCACTCTGACCATCCGTCAAAAGACAAAAGTACGTTCGGAATCTTGATTCACTGAAGCTGGACTCCGACTTACTCCGAGCTCCACGCGTTCTGCACCATGATACTCACGCGAAATCGCCTAAAGCTTTCCGAAGATAAGTCCGGCCACACTTTAAGAAAAGAAGACTAACACCTGTCTCATCCCAGCTGACTACTGATAAAAATGAAAACAACAAGCGATTTGCCGGTAATTTATCACCTAATTCAAATAAGCCATTAAATAATAATCCCATGTAGGGAATTAAAGATAGGAGAGTTATCCATCACGATCATGCAGGTATGTATACAATAATAAAATATCTTAAGTTAACAAATATATCAAGCGTGCTCAAACTAATTACATGTTTACGTTTTGTCAATTAACAATTCATTGCTTTTAGGCCCTGTATACTATTAAAACTAATCATATTACAATACAATCGATGATATATGCGAGCAAGAGATATGAATTACTTACTATACTATAACATTAGAATTAACACACGAAGGATGCCTAGACTGAATGAAAAGTTTGAAATAACTAGTAAGGTAAGATATTATCTATTTAAGTAGCAACCATGGTGCAGTCAATCTATGTTAATAGGTCACAGGTGTACTCCTAATTTGTGACTATACACTTAAACCAAACTTTTAATTGACATGTTTAATTTTAGCATATACTGGACTCGATTACATCAAGATGAGAATACCGTCTTGGACATTACCGAATAAATAACACCAACATGTTTGACAATGCAATGAGAGGTATTTTGAATGTATTACAAATTATTAAATTATGAATCATTCATAGATCTGTGTATCCTTTAACCTCCACTAAAATTATAAGAAAATAAATAGCATTATTCTAAATATAGGGGTGAGTAATCACATGCTATAACATACACAAAAATATTACCACCGTGCATAATCATATAAAATCCCAAAATCGGCAAAGCTTTTTTACTTCTAAACCACTATCTAAGTTCATAATTGTAACTAGAAATTCAAATTATATCACGGAATTTACAAATACATTTCTATATTAACAATTACAGCTGGGTATTTACAATTGCTACAATTTGCAACTGAAGCTGGAATCCGAAGATTAATGCTAGAAATTTACAAACGCATCCTAGAATTCACTTAAATGCGTGTATAAAATTTTGAAATCGAATCCTGTTTGCATGAGCGTAATACGATCCTTTACAGTTCTACGGCACTATACTATATTAGCCGCTTCTGATTGGTGGGTTAACTTTACTTTAGAGTACTGGTAACACTTCACGCATGACCCTCCGCTCGCTTCGCTCAATCCGGGGCGCAACGAGATACTGAAACAGAAACTTTCTCTGTATGTAAAGAAAACTTTCACAGGGAAGAGTATACTTTTCAATTTCATGAACAGGAATTAGTATTTCATCATTGTTATTTAATTTTGGTGGCAAATATGGCTCATAAGAATGCAACTCTGAGTGAGTAATAGAATTGTCAATATAAAGTTTTTCACTAACATTAAGGATACTCATTTTAAAAGTTTAAGTCCGAGTGATTTAAGAAACTGCTTGTTTGTACTTGTTAGTCTATTAGCATTGACTCGACTACTAAACTTACCTTTATTATGTTTAGCTTTATATGTTTTTTGAATATTGGGTATTGATTGATTATCGTTTCTATTACAAAAAATAACCATTATGAATTTAGTTTTTTTACATGTAACCTGAGTGAAACAGTTTCTTTTCGAAAATCAACAACATCGAGATTCTGATCTAATATTTTAACAGTAATCTTGTCTATTGCTTTCACTATTACTGGAAAATAAAATATATTTTGAGGACTTTCAATTATTTCAAATCCTGGTGAAACGTTTGGGAAAAATTGATGTATAATATGGACAGGCCATCCATTCAGATAGGAACCTTCAGCAATACTGCAGTCTATGCATAAAGAATTAACTTTTATAATTTCAGCTGGATGGTTTGATAATTTACTTTTTCCATCACCTTTAATAGTTTGGTTTTTAAATCATAAAATTTTTCCAATAGTTCCATCTTTAAAAATGTAATATCTACAGTAGATTTAATTTCAGATTGTAAAGTGTTATGATTAGCATATAAGTGAAAAGATATTCCTTTTTTATCAAAATTCTTTTGTAGAAATTTATCATCTTCATCTGGATTAAATGATGCAAAAAGTTCACTACTTTGAGGTGAAGCTATTGTAAATGTTCAGTTCCCACAGCCTCTTTAAACTAAAGAATAGTTCATAATTACATGTTTATATAAAGAAATTGTAGACAGAGTTGCCCACAAATTGATGAATCATATGATTGATAGGAATCATTATTATAAGAGGTTATTTTTGCTACCATCGCTAAAGAAGTATGATATTATTTCTGCAGGTGGCCTTAAACCTTCAAAACTATCGAAATAAATAATTTGTTTACCGTGCTTTACATAGGCTGTCCAATGAGTTCCTGGACCATATTGATTATCCAAATTAATATTAGCACATTCAACTTTATTTATAACTTTTTGTAGTTTATTACGCATAAATATTCCTCAAAAATTAGGGATTTTCAGAAGTCTCACATATTTTTTTAACTCAAAATTTGAAAGTGGTTTGCGAGGTAGAAGATTTAACAGTTTTGCATAGGGTTTCAAATATAATCCACAACCTTGTTTATAAGGTCGCAAAAAAGACCTTTACCAATTGACATTTGCTCCATAGCTTTAATATGTCTATTTTGTTCCTCAAGTTTATTTTTTGCACTTTTAACCGCATTTATTGATGAAGCAATTCCTGCAGCTTCCCCACTTAGTGCTCCTAATGCAGAGAGTCCTGCAAATATTGGAATTAGCGGTAACAAACCACCGAATTTTGGAATTGGGATAATTCTTTTAGTAGGGTGTTTTACCTTAACGTTTCCTTTTCTGAAAGATGCTAGAGCATCTTCAGCCGCAATTCGTAAATTTTTGTATTTTTTTCCCAATATCACCCTTTTCGCCCTTTATAACGCCGACTGAGATGAAATAGTCTTGGTAGTTCTTTTTCGTTTTTTCAATTTTATTCCTTTGCATTTTTTTATTCCTTTTCCTCTCTTTTGAATACCCATACCAAACTTAGACTTAGTTTTCATAATGCCCACTATACCTAGTGCAGCCAATCGTTCGCCTAAAGAAGCGTCACTAGACTTAAATCTTTGAAAAGCTCTTTCCGCTAATAACTGATCTACCCTGTTGCGATTCTTCAAATCGGGATATTTATAATAAGCAATATCGTGTTCTTTACAAGCTTTGTCTAAAGGATTTTTACTCCTATCTCCTCGCTCAAGACGTTTAACAAGTTTTGTTTTTGGGCCACAATATTTATATGATGGAATGTGTAATTCAAAAGATAGTTTATTAATACTGTTTAGTGAACCACCTTTCAACACGAGCATTAAGCTTTTAATAGAGCTAGATGTAACATATCCCATTATATATAATATTAAGTTTAGAGATCTTTCCTTCATTTAAACAGTTAGAGCTTGTTCAACACTGATCTAATGCAGATTGAACAGCAACAGTTTTCTTTACCAATAAAAAATCATGATCTAGATATAAGAAATTTTAGAAAGCATGGTATTGTTTGGAGGTTCATGTAAAAGAGCAATAGTTGTAGGACCATCTGGATGTGGTAAAACTAATGTAATTATTGCTCTATTAACTTCCGAAAATTGGTTAAAATTTGGAAATGCATATATTTACTCAAAATCATAATATCAATCAAAATATGAGTTTTTTAAGAAATCTATTAAACTCAATTAAAGAAATAGGATATTTCATCTCGTGAAGAAGATATACTACCACCGAATGAAATTAATCCTAATTCTATAATCATATTTGATGACATTGTTTGTTGTGATCAGAATATTATGAGAGATTACTTCTGTTTCGGTAGACGTAAAAATACTGATTGTTTTTATCTAAGCCAAACATATTCACCTGCTCCTAAACAATTAATTACAGATAATACCAATTTGTTAATAATATTTAAACAGGATGACACAAACTATATTTGTGGAATATTTATGATGATCATGTAAATACCGATATGTCTTATCAACAATTTAATGATTGATGTGATATTTATTGGCAGTCAGATTATAATTTTGTAGTTATTGATAAAGATTGCAACATGAAATCTGATCGATATCGAAAGGGATTTGATAACTTTATTAAATTTTAGAAAATATATATAACCATCATTTCAATTAAGTTAGTTAGTAATTGCCACTAGAGAACCATAACCACATACTAAACTGAATAAATTCTAATTTCAAATTTGTTGTTGTTGTATTTTTAGGACCCCCCACCATCCTTTTTCCCATATCAAATTAATCTAATATCAAAAAATCAACAGTAATATAGAAGGCGGGGTTCTGTGACACTGGATGGCATCTAGCCCTTATAAGCGACCATCATCCGAAGAAGTGACGTAATCCGAAGAATAGAGTACTAGTAACACTTCACGCATGACCCTCCGCTCGCTTCGCTCGCTCCGGGGCGCAACGAGACACTGAAACTGAAACTAACCCACAAAAAGAAACAAACATAACCTTAAAAAAGTAAAGAAAACATGACCATCTAAACCTGCTGGAATAAACTGACTGGACCGGAGATAAAGTGAAGGTGATATTAATCCACCAATCAGAAGCGACTAATATAGCATAGTGCCGTATGGCTGTAAATGATCTTAAAGTGCTTCGCATGACTATAGTTCCGTCGTTACATTTGAGCGAGCATTTGAGGTTCTTTCCCGTTCGTTGATTCAAGCGATTGATTATGATTCGACGAGCTCTCAGATCATTCCAATATTCCTGATGGATTAAACGTAATAGATCTGAGAAAATACTTAATTTATTTAGAAATTTTGGATTATTTTCAACATTTATTAGCTGTACTATTAACCGCATTTTATAATTAATAATTTAAAGTCGTAAAAAATCAAGACTAGAACGTCAATTCGATGACGGAAATGTGCTCCAGTTCTCGGGAAGATAAAATAAATAGCTAAATAACATGAAAATAGTTTTAATTTAACATAAAGTAAACACGAAACAGCTCGTTTGCAATCAATTTATAGCCTGGAAATTATCAACAAACAAAAGTTAGCGATGGTCACGTGCGGAGTATCCCTCTTCTTGCCAAGGTAATTATCTAAAAGTTAGTATTTACCAGACTTTCTGATCATAATGTTTCAAAAATTAGCTTACAACCATTTTATTAGGACAATGTCATATTATACGATTAAAATGAAAATAACATTAAACTAATTTTATGAGCAGTTATGATATCAACTTTTCAGTCTTAGGCTCAAAAATAGTTTGTAATTTTTAATAGGCTTTAAATATTATGTAGTTAAACATATTTTAAGGAAAACTAGTTTATTATTAAAAATTTAGGTTTATTGTATACAAAAACTAAACACTACATTGCTATATAAAAACTAAGTTCATTGTTCAGTATCACATAAAAACAAATTGGTTACTTATTATTGCACTACAACACCGTTTTATTCCCAATACAAAAACATAAATTTTTACTCGACGCATCTTTGGCTAATCACGTTAGCATCTTCAGGAGATAATACAAACCAAATTCATAGTCTTTCTAATTCTATACTAACTATTAATCTAGCGAAACCAAGCTATCCAATCCTGGCAACTCCGTTTGTTACGCTGGATCAAGGAGTACAATGGAATATACCGGAGAGACTCTCTATCTGTATAAAAAATTTTTACACTTAATACACTGGCGAGCAAAAAAATTAGGTCACATAGGAAATTGGAAAAAAATTTAGAAATAAATTCAATTTCGAAATAAATGGTCTAGTAGGCGATGAATGATTTGTTTCCCGAGTAATGTTACTTGTCATATTGTGTTATCTGTCACAGATTGTCGAACTGTCACTGTATTTATGACTTTTAAGATATAACGGGAATTCGTCCACTTATAAATTTATTATATCGTTGCTTATTTCTCAGTTCAGTGTTGATTTCTCTCTCTATAACCTGTCAGTTGTAAGGTGAACTGGTACTGTTTGTAGTATATCTTTACCAGCTCATAATGCCCTTAGATCCTGATATTGTGGCAATAATTGTAGCGTTGATACAAGATTTATTTATTTTTTATTTAATATATACTCGTTACAAACACCAGCAACTTGTAATTACATGCAATGGAAGAAAAAAAAACCTAAGCATAATATAAAAAACAACATAGTAACTAAAACTAGAAACATAAAAAGAAATATAAAAGTATCACATGTAAACTAAACTATTGACTTAAACTATTGACTTTCCACCTAATATACATTTACTAAGATATTTTTTAATTGACTTCGTGTGGTATTAATAATATCTATAGAGGCTTTTTTTAGTATTTGGTTCGATATCAGTAGCATCCTATTTATTGGTGAAGGGCTGACTAGGTTTATTCTAAGGAGATCGCAATTTGAAATTCTTAAATTAATTTTAGGAACATTTATGTATATGTACTTGATTAAATCATAATCTTTGTACTTCATATTATTTATGATAGTATATATAAAGGTCACAGCCTGTTTGTTTCTTCTGTCCAAGAAGCTTGCAAACTGAAAGCTTGCCAGCATGCTCCTGTATGAGACCAAATATGGATATGCATTGTTTTTCCTGAGATAAAGGTATCTCAGGAACCTTTTTTGTACCTTTTCAATGTGATCAATATGAGTATGGGCTGATGGCATCCAAATTTGTGCAGCATATTCCAGATGTGGCCTCACCAGGGCAATATAAAGCCTAACAATAGTCTTCAACTCAAAGGTCCTGCTATTTCTAACCACAATCCCAAAGATTTGTAAGCCTTATTGACTATTTTTGAGTAGTGTGCATTGAACTTCATATCGCTCTGAAAAGTAACTCCCAAATCCCTAATTTCAGTCTTTCTTTCTAGATTATGGCCACCAATATTGTAGTCATATTCAATAATATTTATTTTTCGTGTAAAGGTCATAACTGAACACTTGATGATATTTACTGACATTTTGTTGTTGTGAAACCATAGAACAATGTTGTCGATGTCTTTCTGTAGTAAAATGCAATCTTGAGGAGTAGTTATTAATTTGAAAAGTTTAAAATCATCTGCAAAAAGTCCTAAGGATGCAGAAAGGCACTTGGGAAGTGGATTAACAAACAATATGAACAGAAGTGGCCCTAAGACAGTACCTTGTGATACTCCTGAGGTACCCGTATATATCTATTTGAAATACTTTTGCCATTCTTCACCATCATCCAATTAAGCAGGTAAGATTGCAAAAAAAGAAAAGCTGAGTGTGATATTCATATTGCATCCAGCCGATCCAGGAGCAGCCCATGATCAACCCAATCAAAAGCCTTCTCACAATTCGTATAAATTACATCTAGCTGAGCTTTGTCCGATATAGCCTGAGAAGTATATTCAGACAGTATACAGAAATTTGTGACGGTTGTTTTATCAGTGACAAAACCGTGCTGGAATCTAGAGATACTTGGTTTGTAATGCGTCATTAAATTTTCACAGAGAATTATTTCAAAAATTTTTCCCATTACATTAATTAAGGTTATAGGTCTGTAGTTGCTGATTTCATTTGTTTTGCCACTTTTATGGGAGTAACTAGAGCCGTTTTTAAAGCTTGGGGGAATTTCATGTTGGTTAATGACAAATTAAATATGTGGACTAATGGTTTTGCTAGGAATTCGGCTAAACCGTTGTAAATGTAAGTAGGTATACTGTCCGTGCCTGTGGACTTTTTGGATTTTAATTTTTTTATGCTACTCAGTACATCGGACTCAGCTATAGTAGGAAAATTAAATTGGGGTTGATCAGGTGCTGCCTCGAAACTACCTGGATAGTCGGAGGCCTGAAAAACAGACCTAAAAAATTTAGCAAAGGTATCAGCAATGTCCTGAGGAGTGCCATACGTGGAGCCACCGAAATTCATTTCTCCAGGAATTCCACCTGCTCTAGATTTTAAGCGAATAAATTGCCAAAATGAAGTTAGATCTTGATTTATTTATTTGTTTCAATATTTTGTTTGTGTAGCCTGTATTCATTTGTAATATGATGTTTTATGCTTTTTTTAAGGTTCGGTACATATCTATTTGCACAGAGTCTGTAATTTTTTTTGCATTAATTTGTGTAGTATATTTTTTTGTTTCATATTTTTTATTAAACTTGGAGAGTACCAAAATGGGTATTTTGGCTTATGGGTAATATCTTTTACTACATATTTTGGTATGGCTTGATCTAAAATACTGTAAAATTTTACATAAAACAAATCAAGACAATTATCGACACCTTCACATTTGAATAAGTCTGACCAATTAAGGTTTTTTACCAAATGGTACAGTAAAGCGAAATTACCATTCTTGTAGTTATATGAAAATTGCTTTCTTATTAGTTCTTTCATCTCACCTGTGTTTCTCAGAGGGACATCAAGTTCAATGGCGGGATGGTGGGAATCCTCGGCCACCAGAGAAGAAGTGGCTCGGTTTACATTTTTAAGTCCAAAATTTGAAACTAGTAAATCAATACATCTGTTTCTAGAATTTTTAATATCATTATATTGGACTAGGTTGTTAAAATTTAGGAACTCATGGAGTAAGATGTTTCTATCATTATCACAATTGAGGTAAAATGGCAAGTTAAAATCTCCCAAAATTAATAAATATTCATCATCATTTAAAATGCCTTCAAGTAAATTAAAATATTTAAAATATAGATCTACCTTAGAATTAGGTGGGAAATATACTACTGATACATAAAACACATTTTTCTTGTTGGTATCAATTTCTTTATGACATATATTTTTCTGGATTGCCAAAATGACACCTCACCCTCGACTGGTAGTAGCATTTCTGTCTCTCCTAACAACATTATACCTATAGCTAAACAGTTCAGATGTATAAATACCTTCATTTAGCCAGGTGTCTGTTAATGCAATTAACTTGTATTCAGTAGATAATACATTTTCAAAAAAGATTTCCGTTTTTGTCCTCAGCCCCCTTACATTTTGGTAGTAGCAAGAAAGTGAGGTGCACTCTGGAGAAGATTTTTGTGGATTCACTGGGAACCTGCCTCCTGTGGCTGTGACTGGTTCCCCCTCTTGAATAAAAAACGTGACACCAAAGCACCACCGGGCCAAATCTCACTTCGCCAGGCTTCACGGAAGAGCTCCTGCTGGATATTGACCTTCATTGACGCATACAATGTTGGATATCTGGATGGGTGAATTTCACAAGTTACTTCTGGGAAGGGTTTTAGTAACATCCTACGGAGGTCTTCTGGTTTTATGGAGGCGTTCAGTCTAGTTACATGTAAGGACACATGTTTTGGTACTCCTTGGACTTCAGTTTCATTCGCATTTTTCCCACGAACAAAACGCTTTCGCTTTCGAACTCTTACGGATTACCAGTCGTCCTCATTTGGTGTCTCATTGTTTTGATTTGCTAATTGATGAACATTATTTACGATATTTTGCGACTGGGCTAGTCAGATTGCGGCTCCAATGTCTTTTTTAGTGATGAGTTTCTTGTTTTGGTTTTGCTCTTTCTTTGAGGGTGCAGTGGCACCAACAGCTGATAACGTCATTGAAGTTTGACGCGGATGATAGGAAACAGCTGATGCTAATGAGGGCTTTGATGGCTTCTTCACTAGCCGCTAATTTAGATTTAAGTTCCAGGGATGATAAGGGAAAACGTGAAACTGTAAGAATTGTTGACAAAAGCCTATGTGCTGTACTAAATGTGTATCAACGCTATCAGGAGACTGGCTTGATAACCAGAAGACCGGGATCTGGAAGAAAAAGAGTCACCAGTCACCACTCAAAGAGATGACTGGTTTTTGGTTTCCACAAGTTTGCGAAATAGAACAGCTTCTGTTTTTTTTTGCGAAATCAACTTGAAGAGGTTAGAAATGTTAATGTTAGGGAGTGGACCGTTAGAAGAAGACCTCGTAGTAACGGATTGTCTTGTAAAAGGATAGCTACAGGGACACCATTGCAACGGCGGCATCGAATTAGAAGATTGGCTTTTGCCCGAAATCATTTGGCATGGAATGATGATGATTGGAGCAAGGTACTGTTTTCAGATGAGTCACGTTTTTGCCTCAATGGCTCAGACGGACGTCGACGAGTATGGAGAAGATATGGAAAAAGATATGACTCAGTTTGTATTGACGAGCGTCTTCCATTTGGCGGTGGTTCGGGTATGGTTTGGGCAGGAATCACTGCACAAGCCCGCACAGAGTTGGCCTTCGTACAGAATGGCTTCCTAACATCTCACAGGTACATTACAGAAATTCTCGAAGATCATGTGATGCCTTTTATGGTTATTATGGGCGAACTTGATATTTTCATGGATGATAATGCTAGACCTCACGTAGCCAGAATAGTCCGAGAATATCTGGATCAGGTAGGAATTAGGCGATTTGATTGGCCAGCACTCAGTCCAGACATGAATCCCATTGAACATGTCTGAAAGGAATTAGGACGACGTATCAGAAGGCACCCACCAGCCCCGAGGACTTCCCACGAGCTGAAAGAGCTGTTATTGCACGAGTGGAATAACATCGACCAGAATGTGATACTTAACTTGATTCAAAGTATGCCCCGTCGACTTCAAGCAGTCATTAATGCAAGGGGAAGGAATACACGTTACTATTATATTAAGTTTGATTCATTTTTTTAGTTCCCAATAGCAATAAGTCGAACTTCGTCGAAAATTTGACATTATTGTTTTTTTTTCTTAATAAATCATAAAAACCAAAACAAAGATTTTGATTCATTATTGAATGTTAAATTTTGCTTACATGATCCAGCAGGACAAATGATTCACTAGATCAATTATTTCGAAATTGAATTTATTTCTAATTTTTTCAATTTCCTAAGTTCAGGTCACCAGTGTAATTATTCCCATACTTTCGTATGCATGTAACAATCTCTTGTCAGATATACTATGAATTAATTTTAGATGTTAATTGTTATTATGTGATTATTTTCAAAAGCGTGCTCGTCATCACTTGCGTTTTCTGTTCTACTACACTTTAAATGAGCTATGTATTTTTTGGATCCTTTAGATTTTCCATCATTTTTTTAGTCTATGCCACCAATTTCATATATGATATTCCACTCTTTTGAAATGTAACTGAATTTGGTACACTAATTGTTGGGGAAACACCCCAACATGTGTATTGACTTATCGTTTTTCACCTTATAGTTTTGTGATAACACCCACCCTGTAAGTCCGTAGTATAATTGAGTCATAATTCAAACCCCACTAAATTTATTTCACCCCAGGTAAACCGCAATTTGTATATTTAAAATATCGTCTTTCAGTTACTCCTTAGTCCGAACCTGGATTATCGGTATAATAGATGCCGTTATATGCAACAGCAAGATGTTACTCCATCAAGGAAATCGTTATTAATCGTTCTCAATATATTATATCTTTGTCTCCGTCAATGTTGTGTAAGCAACAATATGTCAAATAAAGAAAGAACATGCTTCTACCCTCTTAAATGCATCCGCCTCCGCGCAATTTCCCGCTCTAATCTCTCTGTCCGGGTCGGTAGGAAAAATTCATTTTGATGCCTTACAATCACTCAACTGTGTACATTAAGGTGGATCGAAAATATGTTTATTTTTTTTAGGTCGGCCTACGTCGCAAAAGTCGCCAAATGGTCATAGGAGAATTTATTTATTTAATATCCTTCAGGTGCACCCACAAAAAAAATTAAAAAAAAATTACCGCCTTGGTGGCATGATGTTCCAAACAGTTAGCCAAGTATTTTTAATAATAATAATAATAATAATAAACGTCTTTTATTAGCATATGCATACAAATATACAAATACTTATAAGTAAAATATATTATAATGCACACACCCAGATTACAGTTGGCGAAGTTTAGCCATAGGCCATTCTTTCACTTAACCAACTGCAAACCCTATGTGGCCATGCAGTAAAAAAATTACAAAAATAAATATTATTTCTATTAGAAATTTTTAAAACCCCCAAAATTAAAAATATATAACGTAACAAATTTATAGTATTATACAATACTGATCTCATTCAGTAAAACATTTTTATAGGCAAGCTTAAATTTCTGTAATGAACAGTGTTTAAGATTAGGTGAAAGCGAGTTATAAAGTTTAATACAGTTATATGAAAACCCTTTTTGAAATAAAGAAGTTCTATGCTTAGGAATTGAAAAATAATTAAAGTCTCTTAAATTTAAGTTATGTACATTCGATCGTAGCTCTAATTTTTGGTATAAGTACTTAGGTCTCTTACAGTCTAAAAGTTTTCTAAAGAAAATCATAGAATACAATTTGTATATATTATTGCACCTTAACCATCCCATACTCTTGATGCTGTTAGATACATGATCATATTTTCTTAAGTTAAATATAAATCTACAGGGATTCTTGTTTCGGTTCCGAGCGAAGCAAGACCTGTTAAGAATCTTACAGGTTAAATTGAGATCTGCGAGTTTTTGAACGTCTTTATTTCCGATATTTAGTCATGTAGTGTCTTAGATGTATTGGATCTATATATTCCTGCTGCTTCTCTGACTCTCTTGTGCATGTTAAATGAGTCACCTTTTTGTTCTAATGTTTCTCTTTCTCTACATCTTGTGCCGAGTCAATCTTCTTTTGCTTTCCTTATTTCTCGCCTAATTTCCCTTTGGATATTTTTATATCTTGCGTCGTTGTTCTTCGCTTTCCGTCTTTTCTCCATGAGTTGTAGAATATGGTCTGTCATACAGCTTTTCTTTTTCTCTTGTTTAGCGATCAAATGCTCATTTCCAATCTCATTGAACGAGCCGGACCTTTTCTGCAGCCATTCCTCTGCGGTATCTATTTCTTCTAGTTGTCTGCATTTCTCTGTCAGTAGATTTGTCACTTCTTTCCTTTTTTCCTCCTCTTTCAGCTTTCTCAAGTCCCATCGCTTGTGAGTTCTTTTCTTTTTGGCATTCTTCAATTTAACTCTAAATCTTCCAGCCAGAAGACAATGATCCGACGAGATGTCGCCGCCAGGATGTCTTGGCAGACAAACAACTGTTTCTAAATCTTTTATTCACAAGCATATAGTCAATCTGATTTCTAACTGTCTTGTCTGGTGATATCCAGGTATATAATCGACGTGGTGGTAGTTTAAAAAAGGTATTAAGTATCACGTATTCTTCTTCTTCGGCAAAGATCTTCAACCTATCACTACGATCGTTCCTTGAGCCTAAACCGATTCCACCGATTCTCCACATTTTCCTTCCCCAATCTTGGCATTCAGATCATCCATAATTATTGTCATATCGTGTTTGTTAACTTGTTTAAGAGCATCTGTTAATGACTTATAGAACTGCTCTATTTCTGGATCTGATCTATCGGCAGTTTCTGGATAATATTCAATTTGACCGGAGTGCTTTCTAGTTGGATGACTACTATTCTTTCCGAGATAGGAACAAAGTTTGTAATGTATTTTTGCATCTCTTGGGACATAACAATACCCACTCCATACATATGCTGGTTGTCTTCGTTTCCAGAATAGAATATCTTATGTTCTCCAATTGTGAAGCTGCCTGAGCCAGGCCAACGCATTTCACTGATGCCCATTATGTCAATTCCAATCCTAGTCATTTCCTGAATAGCGTTGTGCACCTTTCCTGCCTGGTACATTGTTCTTTCGTTCCATGTGCATACCTTTAGGACCCTCTTACATATATTTATTGACGTTCTGGTATTTATCGCGCAGGGATTTCGCTGGTTGACGACCTGGGAAGCCCTGCCTTTACTTCCCCTGCCAGATCTTGGGTTCCGATGAGCATGACCAGTATACGAAATACGAAATATATCGCTTTCTGCCATTTATGACTTTTTTGGGAATGCAATGAGGTGGTTTCCCTTGCCTTCCTCATCGCTGTTGTTACCTCTGTGCTCCTGCTACAGAGTAGCAATTAGGGTCGTAGAACCACTGATTTTTTTAGTATTTCGGGGCGGAACCCGGAACCCACCTTGAGAAGATGTCTTGTGAGACGGATGACGACGTCTCTGTCATATCGATAGACTCTGATTCAGGCAATTCCCTATCCGAGTGCCGCATTCAGCTATACTTGAATAAGTTAAGAAAACACCCTAAATGCGGCCGTTGTTTAGAGATTATACCGCTGCTAATCAACGCAAACACGGGCTCGAAACTCGAGGCGAAGGCAGCCATAGATACCGTAAAAACCCACCTTGCTAGAGATCATAAGGCCGTATTTAAAAGGCCGGCCACTGTCCAAGCAAAGATTGACTGTGGATTCAAAAAGTCAGGCATTAAAGATAATGCGAAACTTACTGGCACTGAAACGTCCCCTAACACGAAAAAACAAAAGTTAGGGAACGTAGTAACGACCGAGCCATCGAAGAAAATTGGCCTAAAAAGCGAAGCGCAAAAAATTGCCGATGAAAAAGCGCCTGGCAACAGCGAGACGACTACTCATGCGCAGTTTCACTCTGCGCACCTACAAATCGAAGATACGGACAAGACACCCTTCAAAACACCGTACAAAACGATCCCCTTCAAAAAAGGGATCCGTATGGTGCAACTAGACGTAGGGGATGAGCCCCTACCCACTAAGGACAGGTATGAGGCCTTAACCGACTCGGAAATTGATGATAATGACGATAGAAGCAGCGTTGCTTGTTCGCCACTTTCTACCGCGCGTAAAGTGCGTAGGAAAAGTAAGACAGCCCCAGGTAAGACACCGAAACCAACCCCTAAAACACCCCAACAGAAGAAGCCCGCATTACCGCCACCCATCGTTATAAAAGGAGGAGCCCAAGACCACAAAGTCATTAGGCAAACGTTACATGAAATGCACGTTATAGAATACAACCTCAAGTATACGAGGAACTCAGTCATTATATACTGTAACCAAACTAAGGACTGGGCAAATCTTAAGCGTCTGTTTGAGAGAGAAGACGTCGAATTCCACTCCTATGCGGACGCCACTCAAAAGACACACGCCTTTGTATTGAGAGGCTTAGACGGCGGATTCAATACAGAGGAAATCCGAAATTTGTTAGCCGAAGAGCATGGACTTACAGTTAAGACGACCTACGAGATGAAGAAGACAAGAGTCCCGCTTTATCTCGTAGTATTAGACGCATCAATTACACTGCGAAAGCTGAACCAAGACTGCAGATTATTAAATCATGTTAGAATCTCTTGGGAAAACCGAAGAGCAACCAAAACTGTAATGCAGTGTAAGAGATGCCAGGGGCACGGGCACTCTATGACCTACTGCCAAAGGAGCTGGGCCTGCTCTAAATGTGCAGGTCCGCACCAGATCATAGGGTGCAACAGCAATGTAATCAGATGTGCAAATTGCCTTGGCGACCACAGAGCAATAAGCGCAACATGTCCTGTGTATTTGTATAAAATACAGCAAACACAAACTCAATCATCAAACCAGACGAAAAAGCAAGAGTTCAAACCTGCACCGCCCCCATCCAACCCCGCCTGGCAAAGTAACAAAGAGAAGCCGCAGACAACTACCAGCAACAATTCCCTGAGATCCGAAACAGAAGACAAACGCAACAACAAAAGGTTAGTCTTAGTCAGGGTCAAGCTAATTTAAACAATAATGCCAATAATAACACTGTAATAAAAGCTTAATCTATCAACCCTAATCGCATCTTAAACAGCGTAAATAACTTAAACAACTTGCAAAATGCAGTAAATCGCATTAACAATTTAGTAAACTTCAATGAATTACTCCGTGCTTTAACCGACTACGCTGATATTCTCGAATCCTGTTAAGGAAATAAAATAGAGGTTGTACAGGCCTCTATGAAGTTCTTCACGGAGGACTTCAATGGTTATAATATATAGTATACTCGATGCCTATTAACGTTCTGTCATGGAAGTGTAATGGCATTCGCTCCAAACTCGGAGAACTGAAAAATTTCATTTATGCTAATCCGAATTTCCATATAATATTTCTGCTTGAAACCAACATCGATGCTGATTTCAGGCTGAAATTCTACGATAGACAAGTCCTGCGTTTTGATAGGCCCGATCGACGCGGGGGAGGCGTGGCCTGTCTGATACAGAGGTCAGTTCTTTATAAACAGGTCGTAGGCCTGACGTGACGACCATCATTGAGCATGTAGCTCTCGAGCTGAAAGGTGGCCTGCGTATTGTCGGCGCTTACTCTCCCCCGGGTCTCCGCCTCCAGGAAGGGGATATTCTTGCTCTGCTGCCTGCTGACAGGAAGACGCTCCTGATTGGTGACATAAACGCAACGCATACGAATTGGCGTGGTTTTTCCAACGGGAGCGGACGCTTGTTACACAAGTTAGTGGAGCAGAATATTGACTTAGTCTATCATCAAACTCCAAATCCAACACATTATCCATCGTTCCTGGATATAGCTATCACCCGAGGAATAACTAATGCTTCAGAGCTCTTAGAGCTGGACGAGCTCAACTCGGACCACCTCCCAATCAAGATTAGTCTACGCTCTAGGCTAGAAGTAGCACAGGAGACCTTCCTGTCTCACAAAAATCTTGATTGGAGGGAGTTCCGAGCGAGGCTTAGCCAAGCAACAGTTGTTCCAAGACAGATAGACTCTATCCCAGAATTCGAGAGCGAGGTGCAAGCTCAAGTCACAAACATCCAGCGCGTCAGAGACGCAATTTGTCCTACTGTCAGTAAACGATCGTTCACTGACACACTTCCAGATCCCATCACAAATCTCATCACTTCCCGTAACCGAATCCGGCGTAGGTGGCAGCGTACTAGGGTCGCCGAAGACCGTGTACGATTTACCGCACTCACTGCGGAGATAAAGGCTCGCATTGCAGCGTTTAGGAATAATAAATGGATGGACTATGTCAATACCATCGACCGTCACGATGGCTCGCTGTGGAAGCTCGCCAGGCGAGTTCGAGGAGGCCCCGCAGAATTTCCTGAAATTCTGCATCAAGGAGATACAATTACCGATAACGTCGGGAAAGCAGAGGCCTTCGCGAACTACCTGGAGGGCGTCTTTAGCGAGACACCGAACTCGACACCATTTCACGACGTAGTAGACGCTGCAGTGGACAGCTTTTCGTCCACAAAATATCCTATTGCCCCGGAGGCACTAGGTAAACTTCTTGTCACCCCACTAGAAATCAAGAAGGTTCTCGCACGCCTACCCGGAAACAAAGCCCCCGGTCCTGACGGCATTCCATATATTCTTCTTAAGAATATGCCGAATAAAGCCGTCATCCACTTAATGCACATCATAAATGCTATTTTACGCCTTCAACACTTTCCGCTTCCCTGGAAGAAAGCGGTGATAATACTGTTTCCTAAACCGGGCAAAGATGCGAGACTCACAGCCTCGTATCGCCCTATATCACTACTAGACACGTTGGGCAAAGTAGCCGAGAAACTCATAATGTCGAGAATTAACAGTGTCGTTGAAAATCTGAGGATTTTGCCCCATGAGCAGTTCGGCTTTCGCTGTGGACATAGCACCACTATGAATTCGACAAGGTATGACACAATGGGCTTGTATACAAGCTTTTTGCTAGTCATGGCATGCCACTACATCTAGCATCCCTCATTGCGTCGTACCTTGCGAATCGCTCTTTCTCGGTTCGTGTTCATAGTAGCACTTCAGGGCCAAGGCGCATCAAGTCTGGTGTGCCCCAAGGAACAGTATTATCACCGCAAATATTCAGTCATTATATAGCTGACTTTCCCTCACACCCCTCAACTTCCTTTGCCCTGTACGCTGATGACACTATGATCTATTCGCAATCGTCAGACGTGCAGGTAGCAAAGGATAACCTCATGCAACGTCTCAACCTTCTAGCCCCCTATTATAGGGACTGGAAAATCACCCTAAACGCGGCGAAAACAGAACTAGGTATCTTGATACACAAGCGCGACGTTGATTTGACGCCTATAGTCATAGGCAATGTGGCTATTACGCCGAAAGACCCAGTCAAATACCTAGGGATAGTCTTCGACCGCAAACTCCTGTTTTCCAAGCACGTCGCGGCAATAAGGGCTAAAAACATAATGACGCAAAAAAGTCTGAATCCTCTCATCAGAACCAGATCTTACATGAGCCCGACTAACAAACTGACAATCTACAAAACAATCATTAGACCGACGCTTCTCTACGGAGCGCCAGTCTGGTGTTCCGTAGCGAAGACACACTTGAAACATATACAGAGAGAGAGGTATATAAAACAAAAAGCAGAGGGCCAAGAATTGAACCTTGCGGTACACCCGACACAACTGCCCTCGAGTGAGAGAAACTGTTCTCTACTCTAATAACCTGTGACCTGTTGGACAAATAGGATCTAAAAAAACGTGTTGAGGTGTTATCAAAGCCGTAGTAGGATAGCTTAGAGCAAAGAAGATTGTGATCAATCACATCGAAGGCCTTTGAAAAGTCAAGTAATACCAATATTGCTGCCAACTTTTCATCAAGACACTCTACAATATTATCTGTAATATTAAACAATGCAGAAGTTGTGCAGTGTCCCTTTATGAACCCTGATTGATGAATAGGAATTATGCTATTTTGGTTAAGATATTCAGATATTTGGGTATGAACTACCCTTTCCAATACTTTGGATAAAATAGGTAACAAATTGACTGGACGCAAATCGCTAATATTTACAGGATTTTTAATTTTAGGAATTGGACTGATAATGGAATTTTTCCAGTGTTCTGGAAAATAGCCGATTTCTAAGCAACTATTAATTATGTTAGTGTTAGTGACATGATTTATAATGGTTGGCAAACATAATTTTAACATAGAGTGTCAAATCATACGTTAGAGTGAATGCCTTGAACACACCTATAAATATCCGCTTGATCCACTAATTTAAAAGAAAATGATAAATTATTATTAAACTTGTTATTAAAAAATCTTATTTTTTCATCACAGTTGTTTATTTTTTGAAAAACACTGCAGAAATAATCCTTTATGGCATTTACATCAGAAAAACTTGAAGAAAGGTCATTGTTTTCTTTTTTAGAAGTGTATACATTAAAATTCTGCAGTGTTTTCCAAACTTTGCGCTGATTTTCTAGATTTTAAACATAGGTCAGATGTGCAGCTTTTTCTCTACGAATGGCCGTTTTGACAGTGTTTCTAAGAATTTTATATTGCTGTATGTTTTCGGTAGTATTTTCATGTCTAACCCTAACCCTTGCCTTATCTCCTTCATTAATTAAACATTTAATCGCAGTAGTCAACCAAGGAGCATGAGGTTTATTTACCTTTACAGTTTTAACAGGGGCATGAATGGCAAAAAGATGTTTTAAATTTTCAATTAAAAAGCTAATCTTATCCTCTATATTATAAAAATAAAATATGTTGTCCCATGATAGGTCATGTAAGAAATTATTTGCATTAAAGTTTTTAAAGTTCCTAAATGTGACAAATTTAGTAACTCGTGTAGTCAATGGAAGGTCTATTTTACAGAATGTCATCATATGGTCACTGATTATACTAGCATCTATAATGCCGCTGTCAACCACATTTTCTTTTGGATATATAAAAATTGGATCGAAAAGAGTTGCTGATTGGTCGGTTACCCTTGTTGGCTCATCTATCACTTGAGAAAAGCCATATCCATCGAATAACTCGCTCACATGATTCATAATGTTTAACATGTTAATATTTAGATCGCCTAGGGCCACAATATAATTATCTACTGGCAACATTTCAGGTAGCAAAACATCCAACACATTCACACATTCTGGAACATTATGTCCTGTTCGATACATTACCCCTACAGCCACAGTAGTCTTACTGCATAGCTGGACCCGGACCCAAAGATATTCAAAACCTCTCACCACTGGCGGAGAATTTACAAAAGTAATAGGACTAGATTAATATTTGGACTTTACATAGATGCCTATCCCGCCTCCGCTTCCAAAGCCCCGATCCTTCCTGTGAAAATATATCCAGGAATGGATATATCATCAGAGGATGCCTGGTCGTTTAGCCACGTCTCTGTGACCCCAATAATGTCAAAGTCATTCGATTGCACCAAGTGTACAAATTTATTAAATTTTGTAAAAATTGATCTCAAATTTAAATGGGCCAATTGGAAAAAAATCTTATTTGGCTTAATAATTATTATTAACACTACCTATGTATTTATAAATATAAAATTTGTTTGATTTAGTGCTTACTTATATAGAATAATCGACTCTTTTATTAAACTCCTGAATGATGGTAGCTCGACAAGGGCAATCTCGGTCTAATGCAGAGTGATTAGTATCAATTAATTTATTTTTGTTCCTATTGTTTTTATTTACACAATTTACACACTTGGTTACTTGTGATTGACAGTCTTTATAAGAATGAGACCCACTACAATTTGAGCAGACTACTGACCTGTCTTTACAGTCCTTAGCATAGTGGTTTTATCCCATACATTTGAAGCACTGCAGGATACTAATGTGGTTAAAAACATAAGCTCTTGACCAGCCAATATTTGCCCTCCTTCGAGATAATAAGACATTATGGCTTTTTGCATCACATTCAATAATCAAATCTACATTATTATACTTATTTAATGATTTCTTCAAAATTTTCATATGAAAATGCTCATCCTCTTAAGGCTAAAAATAGAAACATATAAATGAGAACTAGGCATACATTAAGGTAAAAAAAATTAAATATACATAAATCAAGAGACACAAGAGTTAGGTCAATAGACTTACAACCACAAGAATAGAAATATATATACTTTTGTTTGTAAATTAAATAAAAAAATCACAAACACAATTACTTAAAAAAAAAATAATTAAGTCAGCTGTAAGACAACCTACCTTCCAAATATTACGTCATTGCATGTATTAAATATAGACAAGCAGGCATTTTTAAAACCATACAGTGGTACATCACAGGTTAAAATAGTACTAACTAAGTTAAAATAAACACGAAGAACACAATTAAAATTTAGACTAACAGAAAAATTCAAATATGCTTAAATGTTCTAGGACTCCACAGAACAATTAATCTATACATCACAGCAATCGAGATCAGTCTGGTTTTAAAAAATAGTTTGAATAAAGATAAGTATAGGGTAAGACAGCTACTTCCAAATATTTATTACGACAATTTCATAGAAAGGCTAAATAAAAATTACCATAATCATTTTAACAAAATTAAACTTGTCAATATAAATAAACTAAACAACATTTTAAAAACCACCAAACTTTACTACCTAATCAGTGTAATAGTAAAAAGTTTATTTTCAATTGCTCTACCAGAGAATGTCAATAATATTTTAAGCTTAGGACCTAATTTTTCTTTACCTTTGACAAAGAATGATGTATCAATTCCAAAAATAATTAAGGACGTTGAATACTGCATTGCATCCACTAACTTTGACGAAATTAAGAAAAATGAATTAAGAGCTTCATCTACCAACATTCTAACAAACTTTTTTAATGCTAATCCTCAACATAGTAATCGATTTATAATAAAACAATATAATGATTGTAGATCGGATAAAGGGAACAGTACTGTCATTATGTACAAACATGAGTATTTTGATTCTATGAATAGTATGCTGCAGGATACGAGTACCTATCGAATATTGGCTAATGATCCAACATGTAAATTTGAACGATTGGCAGATAGTATTGTCTCTGATTTGTGTAAGAATAAATATATCTCAGAGTCTCACAGCAAGTCATTAAAACCTTACAATTCGGTGTCTCCTAAGCTATATGGTCTGAGAAAAACTCATAAAACTACTTTAAGTTTGAGGCCAGTGGTGAGCTGCATTAACTCTCCATCTTATAATGTGGCACAGTTTCTACATAAAGTTCTTTCACCAGTTATAAGTCTTTCTCTGTATAGTGTTAAAAATTCTTTTCAGTTCGTGGCTTTTATAAAGGATATTGTTTTACCACCTAACTATGTACTAATATCACTCGATATTGTTTCTCTATTCACTAATATTCCCAAAGAACAGGTTAATAAAATAATCAGATATAAATTGTGAACAATTAAGGCATATACAGACATACCAAAAGAAACTTTAATTAAGCTAGTCAACTTTTGTTTCGATAAAAGCTATTTTAGCTTTGATAACAAAATCTTTCAACAACTCGATGGGACTGCTATGGGAAACCCTGCAAGCCCAATTCTTGCATCCCTAGTAATGGAAGATTTAATCTCTGAGGTATGTAGAAAAATCCCCTTTATTATCCCTTTTATTAAAATTTATGTAGATGACACAGTTTTAGCGATCCCTAGAACTGAAATTAATTCAATAATTAAGTATTTTAATAGCTACCATGCAAAATTGAAATTCACCATAGAAGTTGAATCAGATAATAAAATCCCTTTCTTGGATGTAATGCTATATAGAGAAATTAACGGAACAATCAGAACAAACTGGCGTTGTTGAAGTCGATGGAGTTCGGGGAGACTACTGAACTTCTTGTCAAATAATCCTGTTCAACATAAAATCAACACTATCCGAAACCTATTTCACCGAGCAACAAACCTTAGCCATGAATCATTTCATGAGGATAACTTGCAGGTTATCACCTCCTTATTAATTCAGAATAACTACCCAACATCATTTATATCACAAACTCTCAATAAATTAAAATGTAAAACAACAACGAATAAAAATAATATAGTCACTAATAATGAAATTAGACATTTTAAATTGCCGTTTATCCCTCAACTTTCTTACAAATTTAAATAACTTTTTAAAAATAATGATTTTCTGGCCTTTTATAACATAAAAACAGTATCTAAATTATTTTCAAAACTAAAAGATTCTATTCCCATAAAGGATCAGTCCAACCTCATTTACCCCATACATATGTAGGTCAAACCAAACAAAAATTGGGAAATAGATTGAAACAACATGGATACGATTGCCAGGAAAAATATCGCACCAGGTTAGAAAAAACTACACTGGCAGAACATCTTTTTGAAACTAGCCATGTTTTTAAGAGGTGAAGGTTTTGATAGCGAACCCAACTACTTTAAACGTTGTATAAGCGAAATGATTTTTATACGGATCACAGACAATATTAATATCAAGACGGACGTTGCGA
>MU191650.1:0-28694 GCA_016904865.1 Pissodes strobi
GCGAAAAACTGGCAATGATTTGAAATGTAAGAAAACTGATAAAAAATAATTAGAAAAAATATTTATTAAATTACCAAAACAAACAAAATCATAAAAACATATTTGATAAGTAGGTATATCAAAAGTAAAATATACCCCAAAGAAACGAAAAAAAAACGATATAAACAATACTTATAATCAATACCTATATCATTACGATTATTTACTTGATTATTTATGAAATATAATAAATAATATATAAATAAATAATAGGACCTAAAGTACATTCACAAGAAAATTAAAAGAGAATAAAATTTACACAAATAAAATAAACAGAAACACAAAACAGTATTATACCTAGTACTTTATGGTAGGTAACAGAAATATTTTAATGATAAAATAACCGTTTCAAACATTTTTAAACATATTGATTTTTTTTTAAATTTGTAATAAAGAATACCGTCGATTTTGCGCCCCTAAAATGTTGCGCCTGCGTGCATGCACGTCCTGCACGCTCGCCAGGAACGGCCCTGCCGGGAGCCAATAGATGCCTTTTACTTGTAGGTCTGTGAGAGTGAATTGCCGGAGCTGGCCGGGAGCCAATAAATACCTTTTACTTGTAGGCTCAAAACGACTACGACGAGATGTCGCAATAGCAGAGTACCACAAATACCGTTTGAAATAGAGAATCTTGAGAGATTAGGAGTTCTCAACACGTGAAACTGCCATGCCATCAGGAGCGCGCTTTCAGCGCGGCTTACTTGGTTGGGGGTCAAGAAGCTACTCTATTCTATTCTAGAACGTGAGAACTAGACCAACTAGAACGCGTTGTCTCCTCCCCTTTTGGCGGGAGAAGATACGTCACTCCGGAGATAGAAAGGGTAAAATTTACATTATTTAATAATGTAAATAAAGAGAAGTTATATAAAACTTAACATCAGCGATTGTCTAAAATAAACTTATGAATTTTAACACAAATCTGGTCGAGATACGTTAACTAGTTTATTTATAGATTATTTGATTAGTATAGATCGGAAATTTAGAGAAGCTAAACTGATCGCTTCCGTTTTCGCTGTGAAAGCACAGTGATGGGCAGAATGGATTTCTGCAGTGTAGCTGACAGGGCCTTGGGTCGATGTCATTGGCCTAGCACGAATTATGCAGTTCGATGCAAGACTGCTTCTGTTGAAATTGCCGAGCCATGATGCAAAGGAAACTGTTTTCTTGCATCATGCTCCCGGGTGCAGATGAGTAAACGTTGTAGCAAGAGATGGCGCTAGGAGCATCGCCGAGGTTTTAAGAGACATTCTTGATTTCTTTGGAATGCGAAGCACAGTGGCGTGGAATGTTAATATAATACAAATTAAATCGCTAGATTTGAAAACTTGTTCGAATTGTTTTTGAACAGTATCTCTTACGTTTTCCAGGTTCCCCATACATAGACTCGAATTTGAGCCACCCTGTACATACACAAAAATTTGTAAAATAATAATAATAATAAATTTGAACGACGTAACTACGCACGCACGTTATTTTGCAGGAACGTGATCTGCACATGGTAACTCGAATTCGAGTCTATGTGTGGAGATCTCGAAAACCGGAAGATTTTCGAAAAAAAAACAAATTTTGGAAAATCGTTTTATTTTTTTCCTGGGCTTTTTTAAAAACGGATTTCAAATTGAATTGCATTTTTGCATTGCTGCTTTTCCACTCTATTAAATCGTGATATCTAAAGTCCATTCACAGACACAATAGAGTAAATCAAAACAAACAACGGTGGGTGATCGCCAGGTCTTCACCGACTGGCAGTTGGATTTCTTATTGGCTAACGCGGGAGGCGTGAATCGTGTCATCGTGCATCCTGGAATTTTCCAGAGAACCAGGGTTTCATTCTTGGTTGTTTTCGTAGTTGTGTTTAATTTTGAAGCTTTTCTTTTCCTTTTTACACTAAACCTGCTTTATCTTGCTAATTTGTATTCCCGTTTTGGGGGAAACTAATGATTTGCTGTCTTCCAATTTTTGAAGCTATGGTGTTGAAGAAATTTTGTAAAAACTTTATAATTTAAAAGAAAATTTGAAATTTTTTTTTATATTTTACATTCTTGTTAAATTTATATTTTTTGTTGACTTTTATATGATTGAGGATTAGATTTAAAATGTTTAGATAGTTAGCACATGTTTGGGTTAGTTTGGGTCAGTTTTTAGGTATTATTAGGTGCCTATTAATATTACTCCTGAGCAGTGGCAGAGCATGGGTAAAATTTTCTTAAACGAATAGGCATATAGAGAGAATTTATAGAAATCTACCATTAGGTACTTTTTCTGAATGCAGAACCTGAAATACCTATAAAAGAACGCTTTGAAGACAAATAATCTTGTTTTCAAGTTTGAAATAAAAAAATATGAAAATATTATCCTTAAAACACTAAACTCTATTTGCAATAATTTCATCGACTGCCTTACAGTTTGTAAGAATGTTTTAGTGTTCTGAGCGTTATATTTTGAAATTTAATATTAATGTGTAAATATCTTACGGGGCGGTATGAGGGTAAATGTCGGCAAATGGGACGGAAATGTGCAAGCGGATGGGGACGGAAATGTACAAGCCGCTGTGACATCATAACTATGCGCAGTGATTTTACGAGGGCTGCTCAAATATTTCTGCATATCGATATAGGATATGTTTACACATCAGTGTCTCGAGTACTAGCAGACTCGCTCATTTTTTTTTATTTATAGATGTCAACGTAAATAAGTTTTTTGGGGTACTTTAGCCAATCAATAAATTGGAAATTATTGCCAATTGTTTTCCTGAAATCTGGACTAGAACAGTCCTATGTGTGATGTAAAAGGCAATAATTACAATATTATAATAGTTATACTGTTTTTATAATAATTATTATAATTATAAGCAAATATTTATTAAATTACATACGAACGACCGAAAAAAGAGATAATGCATTCTATGTCACGTACACCTCTTAATGTTTAATGTATGATATTACAAAACTTCGCAACAAAGCGTATACATAAAATAATTAGTAGTTCTGTTGTTGAAGAAAGCCAAGTAATATGTAAAATAGAGACTTGAAAGTGAAGTCGTAATTTTACTTTCAGTACCCTAAGTACCTTGTTACCGGAAATGCAAATAAAAACATGAATTACTTGTTAGAAACTTTTATAAATGAAATAGTATTAATTTTATTTTTGGCTAAAAATATAGCGTACGGATATCGCCTAATGTAGATTTTTGATGCAATCTCGTAAAAAATAGTTCCAATTTTGGTACGATCCAAAATAAAAAATTCCTTAAATGTACAAATGAAAGTTATTAAAATAATGTCATCTTTCCAGCTGAGTTTTTGGCGAGAGCAGTTTTTTGATAAAAGACGCTCAGTCAAAATACTTAAGGAATATTTTCACAACGAAATTGTTTTTGAAGTGAAAACTTCTTCTGACGCCTTCAACACACTTTTACCTGAGTAGTGAATAGGACTGAGCCTTCAGATTAACGTGTCACACGTCAGATTAACGCGTTAACGCTCATTGGGGCCATTTTTAGATATTTAGCATTTTTCGCGCGCCGGAGGCTCATGCCCCTCCTCGGACTGCATAAACTAGCTAAGCCTATGGAAATAACTTAGATAGTACGGATTTAGCTGCTTTCAGTCAGTAGATACTGCAAAGCATTTTTCTTAAGATAGAACTTCATTTTAGCGTTTCGCAACTTAACACGCACCTACAATCAAAACTTGAACTATTCGCCTAAATACAATTATTAGAATAACAATAATTTTCTAACTGTCGTTGTTGGCATTTGACAAACATTAATTATGATTCTCTGACCTAAATATTTCCTACACTTGTATCTCGCTCACCCTACGCTTTGGATAACCTCGCAAAAAGAAGTCCAAAGTTGTCAGATCAGGAAATCGAGCGGGCCATTCGGTAGAACCAAACCAAAAAATAATTTATAAAATAATATGAGTAGGTTGTTGAACTAGTCATATTCCTTATGCAATATTTTCTACCCCAAAAAGCAGTGCATGTTATCGTTTAAGTACCTACGTCAAGTATCAAATTTCTAATTTCATACGTTCAAGAACCTGCATATTGTACTAGACTTTCATTGTACCGTTTTTACTAGGTACACACAGCAAATTGTTTTGTTAAGATCGGTCATCCTGATCAATACCGCTTTCTCCGCGGAAAAGACATACTTTCGATGTTTCGCACGTATTTCCCAAAACCAAAATAAATAGAAACCTTACGACGTGTCGTGTTGACTAATTGTGAGTTTCTAGGTTTTTATTGATGTGGGTACATAGTACAAGAATAGCCAAAAACAGCGATCGGAACATTAGAGTGGGTCAGAATGCGAGCACTCCTATGTAACAAATTGTCTTTAATGGGGTTTTGTAAATACTGATTTAATATTGGTGATAAGTGTCCTTTTAATTTTGGCACCGTACGCCTATATAATCTGTATCCCAAAAGTGTAACTAACTCCCATAAGCTCGACTTACAGTAAACCCACTGATCGTATAGATCAGTGAGTGAACCCGGCTTAAAGTTGAGCACACAATTATGGTTGCTTAAGCCGAGCTTGTTTATTTTGTAAGGTTATAACTCAATATATTTGTTATTGTCATTTTTAAGTTTGAATTGATGAAAAATGCTTTATAGAATGGGTGAAGCTTTCCACGATATTAATGTTTTACTTGTTCTAGTCTATTTATGTGGGTCTGATAATATGGAGACCAGGCTATGCTAGAGAATTCCAGAATAGATCTAACAAGTGACATATACATCACTTCTAATGCATTCACAGCGGTAAAATCCTTGCAAGACCTCTTAATAAATCCCAACATTCTATTTGCCCTACTGACAATAATCTCAAAACGTGCAGTGTACATCAATTTAGTGTCCAAGTAAACAACGAGGCCCCTGATTATAGATAATTCATTAACTGGAATATCATTTAGACAATATTGACCAGGAAGTCTACATAGAAGCTTACTAAACCTCATGAAACAGCATTTATCAAATTGAACAGCATAATGTCATTGTGCTGGCACCAGTCAGAAACCATACAAAGATCATTCTGCAAAACCGATACATTCTGAATGGATGATACTTGACAGAATAATTTTATGTCATCAGCAAACATTAAGAAATGTGACGACAGACAAGCATCAAGATCATTTATAAATAAACTGAAAATAAATGGCCCCAAATAAAGTCCCTTAGGCACAACCGGAGACCCCATAACATGCCAAATTCGAGAGTAACACATTATGTTTAACCTTGTCAGAAGCCTTATTGAAATCATTATAGATACCATGGGACTCACAATTTTCTTCAAATGTTTTATTAATAAAGTTTGTAAAAAGAAACAAATTTGTATGTCCAGACCTACCAGAAATAAAACCATGCTGTTGATTCGGGATTAAATGCACGAGAGATACCTCTGAATGTGACGCTCAAAGAACATTGGTATTGCAGAGATAATACTAATAAGTCCATAGTTACTCACATCTCCTTTGCTAGGGTAATTTGGGCAATGGCGTATCCAGGTAAAAACAGAAGGGGGGAAGCTTTGTGAATTTAAAAATTCAAAAACCTTAAGAACAGGAGTATTCGAAAATAAAACACAATAACAAAATAAATACGTCATTTATGAAACGACTTAATTTTTAAACAAACATTTGCATGGATTACTTGCAAATTTTCTAACTACCATCTTCCACTAATTGCTTCTAGTTTGCAAAAACCCACTAACAATGAATGCTAAGCATAACTAAAGCGGGATTTACACTGTATCACTATTGATGTACATCCAAAGTAAATCATCCAGAGTGAAATCATCCACAGTGATCATCCTTGTTTACATATTTTCATCCAGTTTTGTGATTTCACTTCTGTCACTATTCACTGTTCCTTAGAATTTCGTCATTTCGTGTTTGGTGCAACAACTTGTGGTACCAGGTGGCAGGATGTCTCGTTCCAGAAGGAATAAACGTATTTTACGCGATGACATTGACTTAATTTCAAGTGGACTGATAAATGAATTGGACTCAATTATATAAGCAACTACTGGCCGTGCTAAAAGACGTTGGTGGGTGAAACCGTGTGTTTCAAGAAGAGAAAATCTAGGAGTTTCGTCCACGCTGATAAGAGAGTGGGCATAAGATAATCCTGAGGAGTACAGAAATCATTTAAGAATTAATGAGGAACAATTCGCATATCTTCGCGAAAAAATTACTCCGTTTATCCAAAAAAAGATACTTGGTTCCGAGAAGCTTGTGAGCTCTCTAAAATAAAACTACAAATGGCGCAAATTTACATTTATAATAATAGCCACAAACAAACAATTACAATGGCGGATGTTAAACTAAAAAATAAAGTAGCGGCAAAAATGAAGGCACCGTTTGTTTACATTTTTCACTGAGCCTTAACTTTGGATAAATCATCAGGAACAACTCTTTATAATTAGGGGAAAACAAATGTCCTGGGAGCGAGTTCCACAGTAATGCAGTGCGTCAGATAAAGGAGTCCTTGCAAAGCGACGTGCTAGTTGTTTTCAGTCGTATAACGAATGGGAGCGCTCTTGCCGTCTGTCGCGACTGTCTGACAGGTGTTGCTGGGGGTGGGATGATACGGGCAAATCCTGGAAACATCTACCGTGAAAATATCTGTAAAACAGGGATATGTCGGCCACATGTATGGGGTGTTCTAGACTATCCAGATCACGGGTCAACTCCGGGTCATCGACGAGACGCACAACTCTCTGCTGAATGGAATCCAACAGTTATAGGGTGTGCTTAGGTGCGGCACCCCAGATGTGTGAGCAATATTCTAAGCACGGTCTTATTTGCGCTTTGCAAAGCAAGAGCAGCTACTGCGGTGTATACAGTTTTTTGTTGTGGTATAGTGCACCAAGCTTCTCCGAGGCTAATTTTGGGATGTTAGCAACGTGGTCATGCCAGGACATATTGCTGTTGATCAAGACACCCAGTAGTCCGATTGACGAGGATGAAGGAATGGTCGATCCTGCCATAATGATAATAGGGCCCGCCGTATTGGCTTTCTTGGTAAACGTGGCTGCTTGGGTTTTTGCTGCATTGAACTGGACCAAATTCCTGCCGCCCCAGGTTCGAACCTTCTCCAGATCTTGATTAATTGTTGTAATCTGCTCCTGTCTGCGGTGATAAGTCTCAGTCGTGGTAAAGTCTTTTCTGATCTAAATTGGGAGACAAGGGTACAGTCATCTGCAAAGCTGTAAACACATTGGTTTCGGTCAGCAGGTCATTAATATAGATGAGAAATAGAGTTGGTGAAAGTATTGCACCCTAAGTCACTTAACGGTGAATGTGTCTGAGATGTGTTCATCAACTGCAACGTGCAGAGATCGGTTCTTAAGGAACTGAAGCCCGCTGCAGAGAGACGCAGGGAGTCCGAAGAACGGCAGTTTGTTGAGCAATCCGTCATATCAAACTCTGTCAAATGCCTTCGAAATATCCAACGCATTCGCTCAAGATTCTCCGTAGTTCTCAATTTGCCCTATTCCATATATGAGTGACATAGGCAAATACATCTCCTGTCGATCTCTGTTTGCGGAAGCCGTATTGGTTATCGCTAATTATTCTGTTAGTCTCGAGGTACTTGAGCAGTTGCTGATTGACTACACGTTCCTTGACTTTGGAGATTATTGGAAGCAAGGCAATTGGACGATAGTTTGAGGGCGTGGCTTCCTTGCCTTTTTTTTGGAGCAGGTTGTACTCGAGCGACTTTCCAGGAAGATGGCTAAATCCCTTTACGGTAAGACAGAGAAAAAAAGTCTGGAAAAATGGGTGTTAGTTCGTTGGCGCAGTTCTTTAACACGATGCCGATGGTAGATATTCCATCCGGCTCCTGATGCCTTTTGCATATCTAGCTCTTTATTTAACCTCTGTCATGGTAGTGTTGATGTTGGATATGATGGGGAGAGCCATGCCATGGGAGACGTTTAAGGTAGAGTGCGATGAAAACATTTCGGCGAGCATGTTTGGTTTCTCCTTAGCTGTAGTCGCAGCGACGCGACGCCGCGCTAGGTGGATGGTGGAATGGTGGATCCTTCTATGAGAGTGGCAGGTCGCAAACCGTTCTAATAAATTTGTGTTCGGAAGTACCTATTGTCGGACCAACTGTAATTGTGTACTGGTCAGGATTGGTGGTTAGAAAAAGATCCAGGAGGGCGGCAAATTCACCCCTCTGTGAGGCTAGTTGTATATGGTAGTGAAAGCAGTGTCACACGTACCTTTATAATTGTCGGATAAATAATGCGCTCTTTTTTTTTATTTCGATGATGTCTGGTTTGTCCTTCCTGTACCTTATTCTACTTTTTGAACCATAATTCATCTTCTCCCTCAATGCCTGCCAAATTGTAGAATCTTACACAAGGTGGAATATTTTCTCTCCATTCTTCCCATGAAACATGTTTCATATTACCCGGATGAAAAGTCAGACGATTTATCTGCGGAAAATCTTACTTGTAGAGAACCAATTTGTGTAAGGAATTACAAGTGGTCTTTTCTAAAATTCTCCTGGATTTTCAGCTGGAGGGTTGCTTCTGCGCTTTTGTCGGCCAGCAATATAGAAAAAATATTTTACGGACTTGATGAAAGGGGAGGCAGCTGTCCCCCCTTGCCCCTCCCTGGATACGCCCTAGAGTTTGGGTTAGTTTGGGGAGGAAATTGCCGTTCCCGAAACTAATGCTGAAACAAATTTTGATTAAATTTAACTGTTGTTTGTATATTAGAAATGTTCTTTAGGCTTAAGAATTTTATTTTATTTTGATGCCAACATTTAAATAAATAACCTGTGTTACTAAGTAAAAAAAAGTCCTATCTGATAGAGGTAAAGATGGAAATGTGCTTTCTTCACTATCATTAATAAACATTCTACATACTTATATTACGAAAAAAAATTATTGCTATATGAATAAAAGCAAGAACTGCATGATACATTTTATGAAAATTCGGGTTTTTATTTGACACTTTAGACGTTTTAAGTAAGGAGAGCAGAACAGGTTGGTCCGTACAAACAAATTAATTTACTTAACTTATTTTGACCACAAAGGTGAAGGTAGCAATTAACAGTATAATTGCTACTAGCAATTAAAGTAGTGGACTGTATTAGAATAGGGTGATGGGGTTTTGAACATAGATTATGTGAAATGGAACTCGATAGGTATGTTAATGTACTTTAATAATGCAATTATTCATTTGCAATTAATGTAAACATATAAGTAAAATTTTTTGAGTAGTTCTTAACCTACTTACATTCATTCATCATTCATAGTATGAATTTCATACATACTCACATAGAAAATAAATATACAAAAGGTTTCTTAAAATTAGGAATATCTACTAAAAAGTCTTGATTGTTTGATTTAAAAATGAGTTTTCTATCTTTCTTATTTTAATACTTTTAGTTCTCCAACTTAGCAACTTTCACACAGTGTACCTTTGCACCTTGACTCTGCTTTACCTGTCTTCAACGGGGAGAGATTTTACTTAGTTACTTTCCAAACCTAATTTTTGTGTTTACGGAAACCATAAATCCAGCTTTCACCTTGCTTACAAGAATTATTCGACCAGCAACGTTATTCCGCCATTTTACTTCTTCTTGACGAGAGATGCTACGATTCTGTAGTCTCACAATCGCCTTAAAAACGCCCAAAGGAGGTCTTTGTCCAAGCTTGGACAAAGATAACTGAGGTACCCCAGATATTTCCAATATCTGTGCAAACAAAACTAGAAAATGGCTTATTTGGCGCGAAATGACAGCGAACAGCAACTTAGCTGTTGCTCGAGTGAGTATTTTAACTGTACTGTGAGAGGCTAGAGAGCAGTGACTGGACTGATCTAGTACACGAAAATAACTAATAAAATGAGCGAAACAATAATTATTTGCCTTAAACAGAGCTAGGACAAGCTAGATGTTTTTTGGCGCGAAGAGGCACTTGTTAGAGTGCGGTGACGTGACCGATCTAGCAACGTGGAGTGTTAGCAGAGCACTGAAATCTAATTTGTCTATCGCTAGGTGGCAGAGTCCGGCAGACCAAAATAAGTAGGGATTGGCGGGAAAATCCGCGTGGGTTTAATTTGAGGTGAAAGCATATTCCTTCTTTCTTTGACACGTGGTTTATTGAACACTGACGGAGACAAAATATGTCTTAAATTGTAAACGATTAAACACGATTGAGTTGACGGAGTGTCGTAGAATGCCGCATATGACGGACTCTATTATACCAACAAAACAGGTTCGGACTAAGGGATCGTAATGAAGAACTTAAATATACTGCTTTAAATGCACAACTTTCCGTTTACCTGGGGTGAAATAAATCTACTTTGAGTTTAATTACGGTTTATTCATGCTGCATACATACAGGGTGTTATCACCAAACTATACGGTGAAAAACGATAGTTTCTCCACGTGTTTCCCCAACACAGGTGGAGCCCCATTTTCTAATATTCCCTTGAATATTCCCAAAGGTTTGTTCTGACGCATGTTTCAAGAAGGATATGATATAATGTTAACCTAAAGCTACTATCTAAGCTTAGGCTGTAGAATTTAGTCCAATATTTACTGAATAAAGAATAATTCGGTACATTATCAAAAGCACTTCAATGACTGAAGTATCTTTGTTCGAAGGACATTTGCAGTTCTACATACTTGTATAACCTACCATTACATCTGTATTGATCTAAAAAACAGGCTGATTTTCATATGATGAAATAGGCTTCTTTATATCATCGCTATATCAATTCAAAGAACAATATCGTCATCTTTGGGAATATTAAAAAGTGAGCCCCCACATGTTAGCATTCTTCCGCTACTTGTTTGCAACCTTTTTTTATTCTCATTGGCTTACAAATTGCAGAACGGTCCACGGGGTGGGAAGTCCCTACGGTAAATTCGGAAGCTATTCTTAATTCATTGTTTTTGACACTTGTCACAATACATGAGGTACTCAATATTATTAAAAAACTTAAGAACAAGACAAGTGCAGGTCATGACGAAACATCAAATAATAATCTAATAAAAAAATGTGCGGAAGAGCTAGTGCTACCACTGTGCTATATTATTAACAACACTTTTAAGTATGGTATTTTTCCAGATTCACTAAAATTAGCACTGGTTAAGCCCCTTTTTAAGAAAGGAGATCCGACCGAGTGTGAAAGCTACCGACCAACCAGTTGCTACCATCTTTTTCAAAAGTGTTTAAACTGGCTATGTGTACAAGGTTATTGGGTTTCTTCTACACGGAAAAACTGATAAGTCCAACACAGAATGGTTATCTGCAAGAAAAATCAGTAGGATCTTTCTATGGGTATTTTCCTAGACTTGTCAAAGGCATTTGACTGTCTGGATCACAATGTTCTGCTTGAAAAGCTTGATCGATATGGTGTTAGGGGTACTGCTCTGCAGTGGGTGGGATCTTACTTACAGAATCGAAGACAGAAAGTGACAATGGAGGTAGGTGGCACAAAACACTTCTCTGGGGAGGCCGTACTTCAAGTGGGAATTCCTCAGGGAAGTATTGCTGTTTGTTTTTTATGTCAATGACCTGGCTGCCAGTATTATTAATGGTGGCTCGCACCTGGTTAGTTTTGCTGATGACACCAATATATTAACGGTTGGATCTACCTTGCAGGATCTTTTGGGTATCTCAAATGATCGTCTGAATAGGGCTCAGGACTGGTTTGCGAGTAATAAACTTATTTTAAATAGGAACAAGACTCATCACATATGTTTTAGATCAAAGCAAAAAAACAGGGATATACCAGGGCAGGTTCATCTAGGTGGACAGGACGTAATCCTTGATGAGTGTACACAGTTTCTGGGCATCAGCATTGATCAGAATCTGAACTGGGGCTTGCAGGTAGATAAAATCTGCAAAAAGTAAACTCGGCATGTTATTCACTACGAGTTGCGAGTGTTCATTCGGTCCTGCGTTATGGAGTTATATTCTGGGGGGCGGGTACGAGTGTTCGGAGGTTTTTTGTTGCACAAAAGAGAGCTATAAGAACCATGCTCTTCTTGAAACCTTGGGAATCATGCCGTGAAAAATTTCGAGACTTGAAGGTTTTGACCCTTCCTGATCTGTATGTGTGTGAATGCTTGGTGTTTCTTTTTAGGAATAAACACAAATTTCTGTCGTTTGAAATGCAACATAATTTTAACAATAGAACAATAGCATATAGTATACCCAAACATAGGCTTAGAGCTACAGAAAGAACTCCACTCTATTCTTGTATAAAGTATTTTAATAGGTTGCCAAACACTTTGAAAGTTGAGGAACATTTTAATGTGTTTAAAAAGCGTGTTGTTGAGATTTTAATAGATTCCATAGCCGAATTTTTAAGCCACAATTTTTGAATTGTTTTTGTAATTTGTTTCATTGTGAAATTTTAATCTGTTGTAAGAAGTGTCCGGACCCCCCCACTTCGACAGTAAAACAAAAATAAAACAAAAATAAAACAAAAAATAAATAATAATTTTTTTTTAATAAAAAGAAATAAAAAATCATGATTTATTTAAAACATTCATTATTCTTTTTTTATTTTTTAAATTTACGAGGTTTTCGAAAGAATTCTTGCTTGAGAGTCAGCAGCCAAATCCACTGCGTCACTGAGAGCTCATATCGGTGTTGCATTGAACGATGTCCACATGCGGTCACAAAATAATAAAGACCGATTTTTACATGTATAAATTATATGGTGGCGTAGGACTGTTTATTAAATTACATACCTGTTCTGCCTTTCGTCTTATTTTAGGCTTCGAAGGATCGATTCGTGAAAAATACGAAAATAAAGTTATTTTCATGGTTTCTATTTTAATAGAGAAACTATAAAGTTGCCTCTTATACTGTTAAATTACAAAAATATTCAAATAACTTCTTATATAGAGGTCTTATCCACTTAATCACAAATCACAAATGCTAATACAAAATTATACTCGTCAAAAACGCGAGAACACAAAAGCAAGACCGAAGATTAAATTAAAATCAAAACAAATAAAACTGTACAGTAAGTACAGATTTCTATAAACCAACTATTTAGACTATTTAGAGCGCCCTCCTTTATCTACCAACAGTACCAATCAAATGAATGACTCTTTTAGCAATCTGGCGCATTCACCACTATATGCCTAATGCCATTGTATTTTTTTTTATACAATGCTAATGCCTAATATAATTTTTATACATATTATTATAATAATATTTAATATATGTCATAGAATATTATCAAATACGTGTAAAAAATAAATAAAAATTTTTACAGCACATGTTTCTTAATAAATGTATATTTATTATAACACAAAGTCGCGGGCATCCAGCTAGTTTTTAATAAAGGTTTAAAAAGTAAATAGGTACTCTCTATATTATTCCATTAGGAAACTTGCTTTAAAGGTTAATTTTTAACAAATTTTGGGTGAAAAATGGGCGTGGCACCCTAAAAATTGTTGCGGCGGGCTTTTTCCCTATTTTTACTATGTTTCTTTTCACATATACATGTGGACTCCCCCCTTTACAACATTCTGGATCCGCCACTGGATTTATTGTATTGTTGTTATTTTTGTGAAATAAAGAGATTTGTATTTGTAATCATTGCTTATTGTTTTTTTATTAGTACTGGAACGAACTGTGTGTTTATCTTCAATTACGTCCTAAAGTTTTAAGACAATATTAATTAATAGCTTTCTTTTACAGTAAAGCTGCATTTACATTCAATTTGAAGTCAAATTCAAGTTGAAATTTGCCTGCTTGTCATACGGTGACAGCAGGTAGTATTTACATTGGACAAAATTCGAAGTTGACTTTGAAGTGCACTTTGAATTTTGTTAAGCTGCTTGCCAAACGCAAGCAGAAAATAAATTTGTAGGTTAGATTATTTTTGTTTATCTTAATGTTGCTTTGTTTATGTTAGATCTAATTTATCTATGGATTAGGTAAATTTCAATTTTGTGTTAGAATAAGTTAACATTTGTATCAAACAATTCGGTCACATGTAAAATGGACTTTGAAGGGCCCCCACTTTGATGAAAATGATTTTTTTGAAGGCACTGTAATTGAAAAAAACGATTTCAACGAGGAATTGTTCTTAAAAATGATTTGTAATTATCTGGCAATTAACAACACACAAAATAACACATTCCATACGTATAATTACGTAACCTAAAAATTCGTTCAATGTAAATGACATATTTGCGAATTGCACTTTGACTTGGACTTCAAATTGAATGTAAATGCAGCTTAACTCGTGAGCTGGTTGCTCCATTGCTGTTTTAATGTTTTAAAACCATTACAAAATTATAGATAATTAGTAAGTCAAAAATGGATAATATTGTAAGGTTGCCAAAATTATTATCGGCTTTAGAAAGCCTGGCACAAAATTAATTGGTGCAATAATTAGAATTTTAAGCCAGGTTTGAAATCTTAAGTTAGATTAGTTAAACTTAGCCTATGTGATTTATGGTGCAAACGGGAGTAAGTGAATGAGAGATTTAAATGCGTTACAAACTAATCTGTCATATACCTATGTTCGATTGTCTAGACATTCCGAATACAAACAGGTACAGCATCGACGAATGAAGTCTGACATAAATAATCGAAAAAAGCTGGAGGTCTTTGCTTATTAAAAAAGATTCTTGACAAATTGGTGGGAGCGTTTGTTACAAGTTTGCTGAGGAAAGATAATTCGTTTTATGATACAATATAAAATGTGTAAATTACTTGTTTATTTTTTTCAGGATTATTTGCCTCTCAGTATAACAATGTTACCAGTACCAATAAGGAGATGAAAAGCACCATCATAGTTTTCCTAGGATTCTTCCTTCTATCCAAATGTTATTCTAGTCCATTGAATATCGTCGATAAATTAAAACTAAGCCAAAATACTACAACCATCGAAAATGGTAACAATGGCACCTCCAGCATCACCACAGACACACATATCTCGAATAGAATTATCGAAATTGCAAATGACACAAACCGAAGAGATAAGGTTGATGACAGTTTGGCAGTCGTTATTGACTTGGAAGAAATTAACAACATGTCGATCGTTGAATATATTGGAAGAAATATCAAGTCGTTATGGGACAATATGATTCGTGGTAGTAAAGAAGAGGACCCGCAAATGGGCACTTTTGTAGGTAAGAATCCATTTATTTTTAACTCAAAAAATACTTCTATTGGCAACACTTTAAAAAAGAATTAGACACGAATAACATTGAAATCTAAGGTGTAAACATTAATAATGTCAAGGTGATAACATTTTAGTACTGCGCATGCTCACGATAACGATAACGACATGCTGAAACAAGGGGCATAAAATCTCTCTATTATTTTGTTGAGTTTTGGGGAGACTTGTTTGAGCATGTCCCGATATATCGGGACTGTCCCCGTTATTGAGCCCCGTGTCCCCACATCCCGACTTGCCTGGCACGAGTCTCGATTAAACCTTTATCTCTAACTCAAATAATAATAAAGTATATATAAGATATACTCATATTTAAGCTTAAATACTCCCAAAACTACCTCCTAAATATGTAGGTATATGTTTTATAAAAAAAAAATATTATATTAAAATTAACTTGGAGTTGCATTTGTGTTTTTTAATCGTACTGTTTTTCCTTCTTTTTGTTTTTAAAAAAGCACTAAAAATATTAATTTTGAAAGTCGAAAATATTCGTGTTTGGCGGGCACTAAGAAAATTTTCGCCACCTCCGGTAGGTTCTTTATTTCTTTTTTTTTTTTCGCTTGAAGACTTTGTGGCTTCCCGACGCTGACCTGCACATTTATGGCAATCCTAAGCATGTAGCATGTAGTGGTTCTTAGATATTTTAATTGCTCAGACGAATTACTCAACTAATTAATTACTTCAACTAATTAATAACTCCTATAAGGTAGATATTGACTTCGGTTCTTGTCTCGAGCTTCATACTCATGGGTAATGGACATTATTATTCGTTTCTTGAATAATGTAGGTATAATTTTTCTGATGGTGTTAATTTATTTTTTATTATTAATGCTATATATTAGAAACTAAAAGTTTAAGACATAATTTTCTTGATTTTCACTTCAAAAGTTGAATGCTTAATTAACGTTTTGTCCGTTTATACGAAATCTATGAGTATGCGGCATGTAAGATGATTGACAAAATCGTCATCTTACCCAAGTTTTTCATTTTAAATATTTTAATCTTACTTTATTATCAAACATTCCATCATTATATTTCAGCTCGATGTATAGGGATAGCCAAGAAGATAAGACAGTTGATTCCTATCGTAATGATTGGAGGTGGAATCATCATAACAAAACTAGGTAAGTTTTAGTTCAGGATTGGCATGAATATTCTTTTTTTAATTCGAAAAACTTTGAATCTTATTACTTTTATTTAAATGTGTTTTTCTTTAATTTAAATATTTTTTTAAATATAAATCATATTTCAACATATAAAGGATCCTTTTTTTAATTAAAGCACAGCTCAAAATAAATAAGTAGTTAACCAGATAATAATATGTATTACCATTATTAACGAATTAAAAATAAACTGAAATGGTTTTATAATATTGTCATATTTATGAATATTCTTTATACTAAGCATAACAAAAATCAGATGAAAAGTGAAATCACAGAACACAAACTAACTTCAAAATTAGCATTAACGCTAACAGATGGATCGGGGTAATAGCTTGTTTATACGTACTTTATTAGTAATCAATTCATATAGTTATTATTATCTTCGAGTAGTCTTTATGAGTCATTTATTGAAAATATTATATTTGCAATAACATCGTCTACGTGCTGAAAAGAAATATAAATTAAATTTGAAGAATCTAACTGAAATTTGCAAATAAAAGAACGATCAACGCCGTGAGGCATTATGTTAAGCAGAAAAACAAGCATAATAAAACTCTTTAAAAGCCGTAGTTCAAAATTGTAAATATACTAGTGACAGTAAAATTATTTAACAGTAATTGCAAAAGTAATTAAAAGCTTCTTTGTCATTTATACGAAATGGATTCTTATGCAACTTTTACGACAAAATGAAAAAAAATGGATATTGTTGTAGTAATCGTAAATTAGCCGCTTTTTATTGCTAAATAAGCCCTATAGGTAACTACCAATAGCTCAGCCCTATTTTTGCTCAATATCATTTATTTACTCTCTACACTACACGATAATTAAAAATGTTCTTCAATGACCTTGTTAAACCTCTCAACCATGCCGTCGTATTGTGGATGTAAGGCTATAGTCCGTGTTTTATGTATGTTGAGTAAATCACATGCTTTCTGAAAAACCTTGGATTCGAAGTTGCGTCCTTGATCTGAGTGCAGCTCTAACAGAATACCAAATCTGCTGAATCGGTTATTCACGAGGACCTCTGCTATGGTAACAGCTTCTTGATTGAGGATCGCAAATACTTTAGACCATTTACTGAAGTAGTCAATTGCCACTAAAATGTAAATGTTATCATTATTATACTGTTTCATTTTCCCCTAGATCTTGTTTCGGGTCCTTGACTTGCGGCACAGGTTGAGCACTGCCGACACCACGATTTCACATCCTGGCAGTAGTTGACCCAGTAAAATATGTCGCGGATCTTGTCAATCGCTTTGAGCACCAGACTTTCCATTATGAACTTTGTCCAGAACTTCCGATATCTTCCTCCTTGGTATCACTAACTGTGTCTTCACTACTTTTGCAGCGGCGCTTTCCCCCTCTCGTTTAAGTAGTCCATTTCCCACTGAGCCCACAATGTTTTAAAACTCCTTTGGTTGAAATCTCTCTCCAGCTTGGTCTTGGTTGATGTTCTTCTTTAGCTTTTAGCAGTAGAACTATTTCACTATCCTTAAGCTGATCCTTTTTAAGTTGCTCTGTGGTCCAGTGTTGATCAACCTCAAACTTCATTTGTCTAATGGGAGTGATTCCTTCTCATTGATCTATTTTTGGCAATGCTTACAATATTATCCTCGCATGGTCTTCTGTATAAAGCATCTGTATTATTATGCAATCTCCCTGCCCTATGCTTAACCTTAAAGTTATATTGTTGTAACTTTTCAAGCAACCTGGCTACCTGTCCTTCAGGCTGTTTCATATCCAAAAGCCATTTAAGTGCTGCATGATCAGTCCTTATTAGAAATTCTTGTCCATACATGCATGTCGATCAGCCAACTCGGTTTTCGGCGATTTCGTCCTCTATTTTAGACTATGTGTGCACTGATTTCAGTAAGGATGAAGTTAAATGTACAACTGTTAATGCCGGGTTGTCTGATCATGAGGCTGTATCATGTTCCACATTGATTGGCTCTGGTACTGGAGCGGGTAACACAAGGCATGGTAGACTTTTCACCAAAACGAACTTTAGAAGATTTACATTGTTTTGCGGTCAGGCAGACTGGGATAGTGTTTTAGCTACAGAGAATCCCCTGGAAGAGTTCCATTCCGTCATTCAGGGCAAATTTAACATGGCCTTTCCGCTTGTAAAAATAAAGAAGAGAAAAATGAGACCATGGTATACAAAGGCTTTGCGTGTTTCGGGAAAAAATATGCGTTGTCTTCACTATATAAGAAAGTTTGCAATAGGTAATGCTAATTTTGTCAGCTATTTTAATAAATACCGCAGCATTTACAGGAACACCATAAGGTTTGCCAAGAAGTCGTATTTTCAGACTAGAATTTTGAAATCCTCCAATAAGTCAAAAGAATCCTGGAGAATTGTCAATCACCTACGAGGGAAAAATAAAACTACTCCCATTTCTAGCTCTTTAAATGCTAACAATCTCAATTCATTTTACTGTTCCACAGCCGCAAAATTATCGCAAGACATTTCTCAAAAGAACGATCCTAGGAACTATTTAAATCACATTTCAGTGGCTGAAACATTCTTTTTTACCCCTAGCACTGCCCTTGGGATTCATGACACCTTTTCTAATATAAAGAGTAAGAATTCTTCTGGTTGGGACAGGATGTCCTTGAGGGTGTTTCTGGCTTTACCATTTGAGGTGCTGCAGGTTCTGGCTGAGGCCATAAATGCCTCCTTTTTTTCTGGCAGATTTCCGGCCTGTCTGAAGAAGGCTGTGATTGTACCTATTCATACGTGTGGGGACCATGACAGTCCCTCAAACTTTCGTCCCATTGCACTGTTGCCTACCATAGCTAAAGTGGTCGAGAAGCTGGTTAAGGTGAGGATGGATTCTTTCATGAAGAGACATGGCCTTATGAGCACGCAACAGTTTGGCTTCCAAGAGCTGATGGATACGAGCGATGCTATTTTCGACTTTCTCGAACATCTGTACATCCGGCTGAATTCTGGAGAGGTTGCTGCGGCAGTATTCTGTGATCTGTCCAAGGCATTTGATTGCGTGGATCACGGAATACTGTTGTTGAAACTAGAGATGTATGGATTTAGGGGCATGGCGTTGGAGTGGTTTCGATCGTATTTGTCTGAGCGTGTTCAGACGGTCGTGTTTGCTGGGAGCAGCTCGGATGAACTGAGTGTGAGGGCCGGCGTTCCCCAGGGCTCTGTCTTGGGGCCACTTCTGTTCCTGATTTATGTGAATGACCTTTCGCACCATTCGATAGCGGGAAAATTCACCATCTTCGCCGATGATACCACCCTTCTCTGGCATGATTCGGATGTCGATCATCTCAGATCCAATGTAAGGACAGATTTGGTGAAGATAAAGCGGTGGTGTGATGCAAACTCTTTATCATTTAATGTTTCCAAAACCAACATTTTAAATTTCAAGTGTGCTGTGGAGGATATTTATCTGGAGGGTCAACTGATTCCAACACCCAACATGAACAAATTTCTGGGCTTATCAATAGATAACTCTTTGAAGTTTGAAGATCATATATTGAATGTTTCCAATTAGATCTCTTCTGGTTGTTATGCCCTCAGGGTAATTTCTAACAGTTTGCACTTCTCCATCGCTAGAAATTCTTATTTTGCTTTGGTCGAATCCCACCTTCGATATGGTATTTGTTTTTGGGGTTCATGTGCTCACTACTTGTTCAACTCTGTATTTGTCTTGCACAAGAGGGCAATCAGAATATGTGTGGTGCAAAGGTTCGCGATTCATGTCGTCCATTATTTATAAGACATGGCATTTTGACTCTTTGTTGTATATTTGTTTTGGAGACGGTTTGTCTTATTTTTAAGAAATACAAGAGTGAGCTATCTATAGGTGGGCAATATAATATGCGTCACACTCACACCCTTGGGTTACCCATTCCACGCTCAGAGCTAGTTAGAAGCTCGATAATTTATGGAGGCAAGAAGATCTTTAATCATCTCCCCTTGCGGTTGAGAAGGCAACCATGCATTGAGCGGCTCCGAAAACAAACAAAACAAGTGTTATCGGAGAAGGCTTACTGCAACCTAAATGAATTTTTTTGTGATAGGATTGATTGAAAAATGTTTGTGAAGATTGTTCTACTTTTTATATCGTCTTTTTTCTCTTTATCACTCTATGGACTGGTGTGTTTTTAGTATGTACTTAGGAATAAGTTTTATTGTAACTATCGACCTTTTAGATATTAGATATTGAGTAGGTACGGCTTTGTCAACAACTTTGTAAGTTACGACAATAAAGCTATTTTTTGACTTTGACTTTGATACAGATTGTGATGGAAATGCTCAACAGACCGTACTATTGCCAAAAGCTCTTTTCAGGTTACACAGTAGTTACGTTCAGGTTTCGAAAGTGTTCGACTGTAGTATTCAATAACTCGTTCTTCTCTTGCTTGTACTAGCGATAAAACCGCTCCCATGCCGGTGTTGCTTGCGTCTGTGTCCAATACGAATTTACCCTTTTGTTCCGGATACCCCAATATTGGACTAGAACATAGAGCCGCTTTTAATTTTCTGAACGCAAAATCAAAGTTATGATCCCAGTTATAATTTGCTCGTTCTTCAGTGAGCTTATATAGAGGTGCAGCTATATTTGCAAATCCTTCGACAAATCTTCTATAATAAGTACATAATTCAAGGAAGCTCCGCAGTTCGTTTTTGTCGCGACGACGATGCCAGTCCTTGATTGCTGTAATCTTTCGTTGGTCGGTTTGGATTCCCTCTGATGACACGCCATGCCCGAAAAAATCAACTTTTTGTTGAAAAATAAAACATTTCTTTGGATTCAGTAAGAGCTGAGCATTCTTGATTTTAGAAAAAAACATCATGCAGGTTTTGTGCTCTTCGAAAGTTTTTCCCTTTACCACTATATCATCAAGACAGTACCATGCATGTCTTGCAAGTGTGGCCTCTTAGAACAACTTCCATAAAAAGTTGCGGGGACATTGCAGTATTTTCCTTATCTTGTTCGTCGATGCCTACTTACCAGTAGCCGCTATGTAAATCGGGTGTTAAGAACCAATGAGAACCTGCTAGTGTCGTCAACGTGTCGTAAATTCTGGGAAGTGAAGACTGTCTTTCTTGGTGACGTCATTGAGTCTTCTATAGTCCACGCAGAATCTGGTAGTTCCATTCTTCTTGTTGACTAAGACAACAGGAGACCATGAGCTTGATGACTCCTCAATGATTCCATCGTCAAGCATTTTGTCCACTAATGTGGTAACCTCTTGCTGCTACGTCACTGGTAGCCTCCGAGAATGCTGCCGTATGGAGGTGAGCACTTCCAGTGTCAATTTTATGTTTTATGATGTTCGTTCTTCCAGAATTGCCATGTTTCCTTTCAAAGGCTGTGCTCTGCTCTTTGATAAATTGTGTAGCTCTCTTCAGTTCTTCGGAAGACAGATGATGCAACGACTTCTGGAAATGTTCTAGGACTTCCTTAGGTGATGAGGAAGGTGTTACTTCTTCCTACGAGGTGTTTGCAAGGCAAATCATGGTGTTGGATAAGTCCGATGTAGCCTTATTCTAACAGTGTATGCAGCCACTACTTTAGTCGGTATGCCATCGTCTGTTTTGGTAAGATGAACCCTTCGGTGCCAAGGTTCAGAAGGTTAATTCTTCCAAGTTGAAATTCAATATCCATTTCCACAAGTACTTCAGCTGTCTTACCGATAACCGTACGTGAAACTACATATTTTGTTATGGGAACTTCTACTCTATTTACTCTGTTGGACCTTATTAAAGATACCGCCGCACCAGTGTCACAGTAATTGCCATGGTTCTTCCGTTGATCTTTCCTTTAGTAGTTAAACTATCGGCGGCTTTTCCTAGGCTTTTTCTGGAGACGAACCTGGGGGCTTTATCTTCTTTAGCCAACACCTACCTTGCAATGTTCCTAATTGAAGTTTTCCTGATTTGACTTTGAGGTTCTAGAGTCTCTGGATGGAGATTTAGACCGTAGTTGTACTCGGTAGTCTCTTTTGAAATGCCCACTTCTGCCACATCTATAGCTGATTTGATGTATTTCAGTTAATTGGCCTATCTTCTATTGGCTCCCGGAATCTCCCCGTGGCTTGAAGAACTTCCGTTAATTTCTTCAATCTATCGCCCATCTCATTTAATTCACACCTGTTTGTCGGCTTTTCTTCCTGGATGGATACGGCCCTGATTTTTGACTTGCATGGAGATGTTGCAGTCCGCCTCGATTTCTAGGGCTCTACGCAAAGCTTAACTGCTGTTATCAACTTTGGCTAGACATAGCATTTTCTGAGTTTCTGGATCTCTGATACCATCCACGAAATATTGGGCAGCAAGTTCCTCTTGAAATTATTCTGTTGCTAACGTCAGCCTCAAACTCTTGCAGGCTTCACGAGGCTTCTGGTGTCGGGACTTTACTTGGGCCTGATACAGTTGTCTTCTGTGTTGGTTTCCAAATCGTATCTCCAGGACAGCTACAAGTATGTCATATTTCCCTTGCTGGCTAATAAGAATGGTCTGTAGTAGTTCCAGGATAGATCCACGAAGCGCTACCACTAGTGGTGTAGCCATTTCTTCGTTATTCCACCTGTTGGCAACAGCAGCGGTTTCAAATTGTCTTTTGAACATTGTTCAGGATGTTTGACCGTCATAGGTCTTAGGTTTGATATGCTGTCCTGTGGCGAATGCCCTCTCGGTGGATCTTAGAATGTTTAGTCTGGCAACTTCTGCGGCAGATTCTCCATTTCCTTCTCTACGTCTCATACTTCTTCTTGTATATTTCCAACATCTTTTTTACAGTTTCAACTTATTTTTGTATATTGTTTACTTCTTTTTCAAATTCTCATTTTGCCCGTCCAATATTTTCTGTAATTTTCCTTGCTCGCCTACAATTACATTCACCGTCTATAACTGAAGCTGGTCCTGTTCCGCTTGCCTTCTACGTTCATCCTCCATTTTTTTCAGCAACGATGCACTTTTTGAAAAAATGGTATTTGCCTTTTATTTTTATTTTCACAGAAATATTATTTTTTTTTGCAAAAGGTTTTCTGATATTCCAAAATTTATTTGTTTTTTTTTTTACCTTAATTTTTGCAGTTATATATAATTAATAATTTATTTCCTAATTTTCAGCATTCCTGGTTTTATTTTCAATTAAGACAATCGGCCTAATGGGCCTCCTGCTTTTACTGAACGTGGCGACAGTAGCTGCCAAATTAGGCGCTTTCTTATCTGCCAAGAGGTCAGACCATACTCCACAAAATCTCCACGTCCATGTTCAGCCATGGAAGAGTAAGTATTTTGTTTAAGTTATTTTCTAAGTAAGGAAAAGGTCCATTAAGTTCAAACTATACATTTTCATGTTCCTACTAAACCACATGGTATCTTCATCAGTTGTGCATGCTTTTTCATATATGTTTTAAAGCACAAAATTCTTCAACAGATTTACTATTTTTATTTAGAAAATTGAGCAGAATCATATTTTGTAGGCAAAAGAGCCATGCCAATGGGCAAATAGTATCAGCTGCAAGAAAAGAGACACCCGATTATTTTTTCCATCCTCGAAAGCTTCCTTATACCCACTTTCATGTTGGAAAAATATTAAATAAAACCAGACATAAAATTAACTTTGACATCTTCTATCTTTCTTAATATCGACTTTCGGAATAGAACAATTTAGCTACATATTAATATTTCGCATCAGAAACGCACTGTTACTGTTGTATAAACACTATTTTTTTGCCAGGAGCAGCAAAAATCTACAAAATTTGTATTATTATAAATGTATTAATGTATTATTAATGTATTTATTCCTTATCAGGCCATCAGTGGAAAAATAAATAATTAAATATTTAATTTTCTAATATCTGCTTCACCAATTTTGTTCAAATTGTCTTCAATATTTTCATGTTATAGTAAATTAGATTGATACGCCAATAAGAGTTTTATATTTTATATATTTTAATTTTATTTATTTATTTTTTTTAGGTGATGAACATATTTATTCAAGCAGTCATCACGGAGGACCGCCATACGGTTGGGACGATAAAAGTGACACTGACATCGAGTCGCACGATTTGTACAATTTGTACGAAAAACTGAAATATGAAAATAATCTTCGACGGTATCTTTCCTCAAACAAACGAACTTAGTTCATAGTCAGATGTGTTCATTATAGCTAATTGATATTTATTTTATTTATTTTTACTGTAAGAAATGTTGTAAAGAATTTGGTTTTGTTATATAAATAAATTATGTAGTTGTACTAGTCAAGTTGAACAGCTGCAGCGACTAGCAATGATGGAATTTCGGTGACCAGTCGATTTTTTTTTCAAAATTTAGTATAGTTCGCCCAGCCCTTGTTGACCCTCGAAACGCATGCAATTGCATGCGTTTCGAGGGTCAACAACGGCTGGGCGAACTATATTATAGAGCTTATCAAAATAAGCAATGATTGTCACTACACTAAATCTTTAAGTAAAAGGTGACGCAGAAAAATGGCTTAAAATTAGTTCATGATACTAATTTTATAAAATGCAGTAGGAACTAGCAAAATAATAAATAAGGCGTAAAATACAGGCATGCACGTAAAGAAATAAGAAATTAATTAAGACAGCAAACAAATTTACATTAAACTAAAAACGCCAATTTTTAATTAAAAAGGTATCGGATGAAAGCTCTTTTTGCGAAAGTTCTGCCGTATTTAGGATCAATCTGAATTGGCGTACATTTAATCACTTTAGCTTATTATATACATAATTAGATCGATCTAAAAACTACAAACACAAAAAGTGTTAAATGTGCACACACACTAAAGGGAGATCCTATGGCGCTCAACGAGCGGTATGCGTGCGAAGGTGGTGATTGACGGTTCTTGAATGAATAGTTGTAGGTTGTAAGTAGTGGTAAACAGATGTGCTGGGAGTGAGTTCCACAGCGATTCAATGCGCCAGACAAAGGAGTTCTTGTAAAGCGATGTTCTATGTGTTTCTAATTGTAAGTTGAACTGGTGCGCTCTTGCTCTGTCGTGACTATCTGACAAGCGTGGCCAGGGGCGGTATGAGGCGGATCAAATGCTGAGAACATCTGCTGTGAAAGTATCTTTAAATCAGAGACATCTCGGCCACATGTTTGCGGTGTTCCAGATTCCGGCACAACTCCGGGTCGCCGACGTGACGCACAGCTCTGATCTGATGGGAACCCAGCAGCTTTAGGGTGTGGTTTGGTGGGGTGCCGCACCAAACCACACCCAGATATGTGAGCAATATTTTAAGCACGGTCTTATTTGCGCTCAGTGTTACCAGATCTACTATTTTTATAGTAGATCTACTATTTTTGACCTTTGGCTACTATTCTACTATCTTAAAGGTAAATTCTACTATTATTTAGAGAAAAACAGAATACTTGATTAAATATCCTAAAACTACAAGAAAAAATTAAAAAATTAAACAGATATCTTAAAATTTTAACATAACATCTTAATTATTTTTGTGCAGTGGGATTACGTTGCTATTTTTAAGCAGTTTTAAAAGATGGCACCACCACCACAAGTTCTATATATACATATAAGGGATTCACCGGCTCGTTTTTGAATGGTTTACACTTTAAACGTCATTAGCATTTTACTTACGACTTGTCACTTGTGTGTGTGCCTGTGTCGGCGTGTTTACTCAAAACCGACTGAATAACAGGTGTTATTAGTTTTACTGTTAGTGGTTAGTGGTATTAGTTCTGCTTTACTTCAGTTTTACCATGAGTAGGTATGTTTTTTTAAAGCTAGACAGTGAATTTGTAATCTACTATTTTTTTAATCAAGCTACTATTTTTTTTACATCAATCTACTACCTAACTGTAAAACTGATCTGGCAACACTGTTTGCGCTTTGTAGAGCAAGAGCAACTGCTGCGGTGTATACAGTTTTTGTTGCGAAATGGCGCACCAAGCTTCGGGGCTGATTTTGAGATGTTGGCAACGTGGTCATGCCAGGACTTATTCCTGTTGACCTAGACATCCAGTAGACCGATTGACGAGGATGAAGAAATGGTCGATCCTGCCATAATGATATCAGGGCCCGCCGTATTGGCCCTCTTGGTAAACGTGGCTGCTTGGGTCTTCGCTGCATTGAACTGGACTAAATTTCAAATCAAATCAAGTAAGCTTTATTATCAAAAAAACACAGAGTTCTCATTGACAAAGCATAATACCTAAAACCAATTAGTAGAGACAAAAATAAATGTAAACAATATAAAAATATAACAAGCAAGAGTACAAAAAATAAAAATAAAAAACAAATAAAAAGTGTAAAGATGTAAACACTCGCAACAAAACACTCAGCTAAACTCTCACATAAATAACCCACCCAGAATACAAAAAAGACAACATTCAGACCTTACATCCACAATAAATTATAGACATTCAATCCACAATCAAACCACAAATCAAACAAATATCAAACGAGAAGCAATTCCAAAAAAGCAACTACTTCTTTACCAAATCTTCCTCACAAATCGATTAAATTGCCTGTCACCCCTTATACTTTTGCATTCCAGAGGCAAGCGATTGTACATCTTCACACCCTCGGATATAATTGAGTGTTTTGTAAGGGTACTCTTAGGAATGCACAGACCTATATTTTCACTGTTGTACCTTGTCACATAAGCATTAGAACTCACGTCATTACATCCCTTGTACTTTTTGCGGATCAATAACTAAACTGTCATAAGGATAAAAAAACACAAGTTGACGTGAGAATCCCCTCCTTAATAAATTGACAGTGATCTCCGGAACGAGCACCTCATAAACATCTCACCGCACGTTTCTGTAATACAAAAACTTGTATGCATGTATGAGAGGTAGGCCAGCGGAGCCCCAAAATTGAATCACATACCTCAAACGAGACTCTATCAGGGCAAAGTAAACATTTCTTGCGGTTTCTCCTTCAAGTCCATTGCGAACCAATCTAATAGCATAGCAAGCCGAGGCCAATTTTTTTCTCAACATACTAATATGAGTATCAAATTTCAATTTGGAGTCAATAAAAACTCCCAAAAATTTAGCGCAGTGTTTATTTTCAATAGTTCCCTCATTCAGTGAGAGATTTGGAGCGGCTCACCTAAATGTCATAAGACTAGTTTTGCCTATGTTAAAAGTAAACCTGCTTGAATCACACCACTCCTTTAAATTCCAATATCATTTTAATGGTTTCACCCGAAGTAGCGTTATCCGTTCCTAGCCACAGTATTGTGGTATCATCAGCCAACAGTGTAAAGGATCCAGTAATGTTGATGGAAGCTAGGCCATGAATGTAGATGAGAAACAGCAGGAGGCTCGGGAACCCCATAATCAATGGTTTGCACCGACGACACACTGTCATGGCCACCAACCACCTGCTTCCTATTGGCCAGATATGACTCAAGCCAAGACAAAGCACGTCCCCTAAACCCACAACAAGACAGTTTTTGCAGCAGTTTTCCGCGATCCACACAATCAAATGCCTTGGAAAAATCGCAAAACACCGTCGCAGCCATCTCTCTCCCATTCAGGACCAAATAAAGCCTCTCCAGTAGATTGAAGACCGCATCTCTAGTGCTCTTCTTACCCTGAAAACCAATATGGTTTTTATTTATCAAATTATGCTTTTTCAAAAGAGATAACATTCTGATTTTAACAATTTTTTCTATAAATTTTGAAAGTGTCGGAAGCATCGAGATGGGTCGAAAACGAGAGGGGTCATTAGAATTTCCACCCTTAAACAGAGGTCTCACCATGGCCGTGCCCAAACAATCAGGGAATATTCACATGTCAAATGAATCATTCGTAATTCCAGCAAGCCCTTCAAGCGCAGTGTCATGATGATTCATAAATATCTTCAATGGAATGCCGTCAATGCCTGCTGAATTTTCATTTCCCATTGATCCACATATATTTTTTATTTCATCAGCATTGGTATGGTACAGACAAAAAGAATCGCGTACAGAAACATTTCGCAGAAATACCATAGGATCAATGTTAGAACATATATCCTTTCTTAAGTTTTTGGCTACCGAATAGAAAAAATTATTAAAACTATCTGGATCTATAACAGTATGACCATTAAACAATACAACAATACAGTAAGACAATGGTATGACAATTAATATTAATATGGCTTCCCCTTAGATCATTTACTAAGCCACAAATTTCTTTTGATATATTTTTTGGATTACTCGTTTTAGTATCATAGTAATTTTTCTTTGCATTTTTTATAACATTCCGGTAATAGTATATTATGATATAAGTGTATAAAAGGGCCTTTAAAGCACGCGCGACATATTTCAAAACACGACGCGCAGC
>JAEQML010056310.1:0-34260 GCA_016904865.1 Pissodes strobi
TCTATAGAAAAGCCATTAAGTCTGCCAAGGATGCTTACTATAAAAAACGAATTTTCAATGCAAAAAATAAGCAGAAAGAAAGCTGGGGCATAATTAATGAATTTCGCAATAAGGCTGCTAGTGGCAGCATTGACATCGATCCTGATCAATTGAATACATTTTATTGTAATATAGCTTCTAGTCTGACCAAAGATTTGGCGGCTGTGACGGACCCCATATCATACCTTCAAAATGTTTCACACAGGGGCTCTTTTTCCTTTTTTGAGACAAACAGTCAAGAAATTAAGAACGTGATTTCTGAGATTAAAAATAAGAAGTCTAGTGGACTTGACGAGATTTCGACAGAGGTTCTTCTGCACCTGCCTGATAATGCTTTGGATGCCCTCTCCGTTTCCATCAACGAATCCTGGTCGCGAGGTTTGTTTCCTTCTTGCTTGAAGTCTGCGTTGGTGATACCTTTATTCAAGGGTGGTGACCCAAAGGAACCTTCTAACTTCCGCCCTATCTCGTTACTACCTGCCCTGTCTAAAGTAATTGAAAAGCTGGTAAAGAAAAGAATGTGGGACTATCTCCTTTCATTCAATATTATTACCGACAAACAATTTGGGTTCCGGTCTTCTAAGGGTACCCACGATGCCCTTTACAGCTTTCTCGAGGCGGTCTATTTTGGAGTGAATCGGGGTAACTGCTCGGCAGCGGTGTTCTGTGATCTGTCCAAAGCATTTGATTGTGTAGATCATGGAATACTGCTGTCAAAGCTTGAGAGGTATGGCTTCCGGGGTGCATCTTATGATTGGCTTAAATCATACCTCGGGGGTCGTTGTCAGTCTGTATGCGTTGCGGGAGGGAAATCATCTTCGATGGCCATTAGGTGCGGAGTTCCACAGGGCTCTGTTTTGGGACCCCTATTATTTATCCTATATATAAATGACCTAGCTCAGCTGAACATCTCTGGGCATTTTACTCTTTTTGCAGATGATACTTCGATTCTTTGGCAAGAAAGGGATATGGCGGGTTTAAAAAATATAATATCAAGCGACCTCAAACTTATTAAGGAGTGGTTCGATGCCAATTGCCTTTCCCTGAACTTGAGTAAAACACATGTTGTCGGGTTTAGGTGTGATTTGGAGGATCTGCTTTTAAACGGAAACCGTCTTCCGGGCTTGGAGGTTGTCAAGTTTCTGGGAATCCAGATTGATGGAGAGCTGCATTTTGAGGAACACATGCTGGGCTTAAGCAAGAAACTCTCATCGGCATGTTTTGCGGTGAGAGCGATTAGAAAAGAGTTGGGTCCTGAACTGGCACGAACAGTTTATTTTTGTCTTTTTGAGTCACATCTCAGATATGGCATTCCATTTTGGGGAGTGGCCAACCAGGGACATTTGAATATGCTTTTCATTTTGCAGAAAAAAGCAATTAGATTTCTTATGAACATTAACCAAAGAGAAAGTTGTAGACCACATTTTGTTACTCAAAGAATTTTAACCTTAACATCTCTCTTCATTTTGGAAACGTGTTCTCTAATTTTCAAGAATCGTGTTCAGCTTCGGGGTCCTACTCCATATTATGAAACTCGCCAGACTTTTGATCTGCCTTTGCCACTACCAAAAACAACGCTGGTTAAGCGGTCGATGATTTACGAGGGGCGAAAATTATATAACCATTTGCCAATCGGCCTCAGAACTGCTAGAAATCTTAAGACCTTTCGCAGATTGTTGAAAAGGGAACTTTTAAATAAAGCATACTATTGCGTGGAAGAATTCTATCGGGATAGCCTGGTCATTGGTTAATGTTAGTGGGTGGTTATTGATGTTCTGAACCTTTGCTAAATGTATATTTTCCTTTTTTTAACTATTTTGTTTACCCACTTGATTTATTGAACATAATACTTTTCCCATGTATATTTATAAGTCATGCTTTGTCAATGAAAATTTGTATTTTTTGGACAATTAAAGCACTTTTGAATTTGAATTTGAATTGAATTAAAGTTGCATTAAAATAAAAATTCGGATTAGATAAAATGGAGTCGATAAGATAACATATGGGACGCAAAGCAAATGGCGGACCATGCACAAAAAAAAGATAACACAGATAAGCAATTAAATCATTAATTTAGGCAAAGACTGTAGCAATAATCACCTCGTCAGTGTGTGTGACGGCTAAGGGAAATTCGACGGTCTCGGTCTTATCTGACGAACGTCGAAAGCCTCTAGAAATAATGAAAAAAAAACGTTAGCGTCATGGCGTCCACGCGCTTCACAAACAGTAGAAAAAAATTAACTCCAGAGAAAATGCTTACCTAGTACAGCAGTAAAATCCAGATAAATCGGTCGTGTCAAGGCACAAACAGAAACAACACAATAAATTCCCTAGGAAAAGGGTCGTATTATATCACAATACTAAATGTGGAGTCTCTATACGACTGCACTAGCAAACCTTCTTCTCGCCTTGAAAGGTAATCTCAGAAGAACTCTCGATTGGTTTCCGTCAATTTGCCTACGAGATTAAATGCTACGTCAAATCAGCAAGTAGTGATGGCCTGAAACATGCCCCGTGATTTCGATAGGGAATAATTCTAAGATAATAAACGCCTTGAGGTGGATAAACGACGGCGGAAGCCACAAATAGCGAGCTAAAAATTAATTTTTTCAAGAAATGCTAGGAAATACTCCCACGAAAATGATAAACCATTAAAAATCTAAATCGAGAGCGACAATCAAGGGAGGATAGTCCATTCCTATTATTCGGAACGAACCTTACAAAAACTACAGCCTGCCGGGTAAAGAGATAAATATATTTAAAAGCAGAGGTCCCAAAACGATCTAACGATCTTCAGACATGGCGGTCGGCGATTGGAGTTCAGCAACCAAGAGGTTCCCAAACCAAAATTAAAATATGGATAGACGAGTCAAATGCAGCGTATTTGTGAGTTTTATTAACAGAATTCTTAAAAATATAAAACGGTTTGCTGGCTGTTCCACGATAACGTAATATAAATCAAGCTAAGTTATTCTAATAACAATGTGCTTCGCTTATCAACTAAAATAAATATAGTCACAACGTGTTACAAATGTTAATACAAATATATCGTTAACCCATACTTAGAATAGAGATTTACATTAAGAAATGCGGCAATTTCAAGCGTATTAACAGCAAATCGAATCAATAAATTTAGAATTAATAAACCGATGAGTACAAAATACAGTATCTTTTTTCCTAAATGCGGCATATAAATGAAAATTTTAAAAATATTTGACTGGCAAAATCGGACTGTTACATTTTTCATTAAAAAAATGGTTTAAAATATGTGAATATGATTTGCAATGCATTTAATTATCTTTGTATTCAGATTAATAACTGTATTTCTATTAATTTTTATTTTTAAGACGGTATATAATTTTTTTGCAAGCCTTGATCATGTTGTTTTAGCCTAATTTTTGATTGCTCGATCGGCCTTCTATCATCCTTGGGATAACACCATTAGAGATTGGTCGATTGCGCCAATAGTCACATTGCCGGCCTTGTGGGCAGGCAAAGGAAGGGGAGGAGGGGTTTCGTTCTCCGATGAATCGGCCGTTTTTTTTTTCCAAGTGTAAGACATTCATTGGAGCAAGACAACATTTTTTAATAATTAATTATTAAATGAAATTCCACAACTTTTGCATTCTACCCTTTTAATGGCTGCGCGAAATTTACAAAAATTAGAGAGCGGTACTAACTTCGCACCTTCATTTTTCGCCATTTTGTTAATCTAGGATTAAAAAAGGATATAGTAAATTTTGCTTTTTAAAATGAAATGATCTATTTTTGGTTACATTTTTGGATTCTGCTCAAAATTTTAAGCTAAATATATGTATCAAGTTTTATTAGTAAGTTTAGTGGTTTAAAAAAACAAATTTTTCAACATTTCGGATAGTCATTAGTGGCAAATGGTACCTTAATATTATGTTAATCCAATTAAATATTGATCTAGTTAATTTTTTTTACGAAAAAATGTTTTTGTTAGTTAATATTTACTGTGTTAATGTCCTGTTTATAATGATATGCAGAATGTAACGAATTATTATTACAAATTATTAGCTACTTAAACAAATATAATTTCCCAAAACTAGCACATTTTTTCGCTAACGCTAAGAACAGAGGAATGAAATACGTTTTTACTCTTCGTTGGGTAACTGTACAATCAAGTACAATATTAAATTTTCATTAGTTCATTCGTTATTATCATTACAATGTGTATACATAATATATTTTCTCTTTTAAAATATACCAGATTATTGTTCTTATTTTTCAAACCTTATAAATATTTAGTGGAAACATATCAGTATAATTGTTTCTCTTTCTTACATGTTTTTCTTTAGGTCATGTGGAATAGAAGTAGTAAAAAGTGTAGATGCTAAAGAATACGAGGAGTTTCTTAAAGAAAGAGCTTTAATAGTTGAACAGCAAAAAAAGGAACTGCAAGAGATAAAAGAAGCAAAGATGCTGAGAACAAGCTAAAATTATTTTTCTAGTCTAAATATTGTAGAAATTCAAATAAATATTTGATTTTTGTAACAACTATTTATTGTACACCTAGTATTAATGTTAAGCTATCAAAAGCATGTGGTTAATTAAACTGAGTTGAGTTATATTACAACAAATATGGGAAAGCTGATGCTTATTTAACTTAATGAAAGCTATTGTAATTGTCATGACCTTTTTAAAGAATGTTATTTAATTTATGAATTTGTTGCAAATATATCCCAATTATTAAAATAATTATTATGTGGACACTTATTGTACTATTACTGCATCTGTTACACAAGGGGGTTTTACAGAAACATATAATTCTATTATGATCTAAATTGGTACATCCAGTTTTTAGTTTATTATTTTTACTGTCTACAGCATATGTGCAACCTCGTCGTGTGTTTCTTTGGGTTTTACTAATTTCAAGAACTTCAAGATAACAAAAAGAATTTCTGTTTGGGGGGCAAACAAAGATTGTATTGATTTGGTCTTCAGGCTTCGAATATTTAAAGGCATTGGCGTCGCAAATTGGTAAAATATCGGTGTAGGAAGAATTGCACTGATAACAAACGAGACTGTTCGCATGTGAAATATCGGGATTAAATGCTTTTTCTAAATCCGCATGGTAATCTTCAAAGGATGGTATAATATAAATCGACAAGAGAAGTAGTTGTAAATGAATTTTGACGAAGTAACGTCAAACGTCAGATTGAGTCTGAGTGATCAGCAAGCAAAGCGTTGCCATGCCGCATTCGAATTTGGAAAAGCCAATCGCAGAGATAAATAAATATCTAAAGAGAGATTGCCGAATGATACGGAAGTTTTTAAGACCGCTTATTCATTGCGCATTCCCGAGGAGTGTTGCGTTTGGTGGCAATCGTTGAAACTAAAATTTTGAACAGCTTACCCACCTGTGAGTCAGCGTGACATTTGATTTGAATTTGAATCTCGATCAAAAGTGATAAAATATTAAATTATTTAATTTGTTAACAACGGGTAATACTTTTGTGCCTGTTAATATTTGCTTAAATAGTGTGGTTTATTTTTAAGTAAAGTTGAAACAATTAAAGCGTAAGTATAATGTCTCTGAAATTCTATAGTTCGCAGTTAATATAGGATAGGCTTACAGAAAATTCGTTGATTTTTTCCGCGGGAAACTTTTTGCTTTTTATTGTTCAGAGAGAATGTAGACCAAAATATCTATTGTAACTGGAATATGGCCTTAGAAATAATCGAATACGATATATTTCCGCTACCGCGGTACATTTCTTATGTCTTTGTATTAACCAAATATTTTGAAGACCAAGCAAATAATATTGCATTTCTATACCATACTTAGCTGATAGTTGCCGCTAGAGGATGTTTGTTCCAAATTATACAGTGAGTAGCAAATTTTTTGTAAAATTGGCGTTGTCCAGAATTTATTTTTACTCTCTCGCGCATATGGGGATATAGAGAAAATATTGTAATCGTCCAAAATATCGAATTTATTTTTTTGCAAATCTCGACGAATCATGACCCCTAAAAACATAAAATTTTGAAAAAAAAAACAGTTTTGTATATCCCCAACACCTAACTTAGAATTACTTTTGCACAATATGATTAGATTAGTGTCTAAATAGATAAATTCCATTAAAATTATTTAGCGCAAATGGTTTATAAATTTAAAAAACAATAAATTTATATAAAATATGTTGGAGATTTATTAAATAATTACCTCTAGGTATCTCTAAAATATTTAGTATATCCCAACACCTAACACTGACATAATTTTGTACAAAATTATTAATGTAGGGTCTAAATAAGCAGTTTCAACTGAAATTACTTGGCGCAAAAACCAAACTTACCAAAAGTTACTAATGCATAGTAATACCTATTATGAAAAATGATCGGTAAATTTTTACTTTGCGCACTTTTAGAATTTTGCAATTTTCTTTGTGTGACATGTATTAGGTAGTATTAGAAGTATTTTGTGACACTTTACATATTGCGCAAAGCTCTTTTGACGCCAAATATTGAAAAAAAATCACTGGCTGTTTAGTATCCCAATATATTTTAACGCGAAACACTCCTAATTTTACTTTAATTATGAAAATTTACTTGCAATGTTGTCACACTTAACTGACATTCTTGATTTTCAAGTAGCTAAATGTCTCAGGTCAGGTGCATATTTCAAAAAGTGGAACTAAAAAAGTACCAAAGTAAAGAGACAAGCGCGTTACGCGCGCTTGTATAGCTTAAGAGATAGTATGGCCACAGACTAAAGAAAATCGGAAAACTCATTCCTCAGATACTTAATAGACCATCTTCGTGAATCACCCTGTATATATCTTTTTAATTATAAATCATTTACGCAAAATAATTTTAATCAAAAATATCTATTTAGATAAGTACTAACTTATTCATACTTTACAAAAATTTAGTCAAAATTGGGTGTTGGGGGGGATATAGTAGTAAATAAGTACCAAGAAAATGTGTGTCTATGTGGGTGTCTGTGTGTACGTCTGTCTGTCACACAACTTATCTCCAAAACCGTTAAGTCGATTTCGACCAAAATCGGTATTTGGAAGTTTCTGGTGAATATATCTTTCTTTCGGTTTTTTTTCTCCTCAAAATTAAGGGTAAGTAGTTTATATGAAGAAAAAAAATTATAAATTCTCTAACGATTTTATTTAAATTTTTTACATGTTTACCATTTAGTAAGACTAATCACGTAGATACTGCACCATTTTTTCCGGGAAAAATCGGTAAAGGCCACTATACCCTTGGAACAAAAATGGAAAAAAATCGATTTTATCGCTAACGGCTTTAACGATTTTATTCACTCTGTACTTATTTACCAATTAGTAAGGGAAATAATTATGCATTTGTTTAGTTTTCCTAGGAAAAATAAGATAAAGCCACTTTACTAGTGGAAACATTCACCTTCCAATTTTTCCTAGTTTTGTGGCGGAACTACCTATGTCCCATTTTTTTTAGTTCTATGGCAGAATCATATGAGCGAGAGAGAAAGTATGTGCGGCCTTGCCGTACCGTTTGTTTAATGTTGTTTTCTTTTTAGTTAAGTGTTAAACAAAGTCTGACCCTGGCCAATTCGTACTCTTACTGATGTTGAAGTCCAAACCCTACTGTCATAAGTTGGATCCACACTGATTGATGCAAAACTCTTAGTCCTTATTTCCTGTTTGGCTTCCAATAGAAATAATGTAGGCGCATACTTTCAGACTAAAGTTGAAGAGATCGATATTCAATGGGAAAATGAACAAAAGTCCGAGATATTCGTATTATAAGGAATCCTCATCCATCTCTTGAGCCCCATATATAAGTATAGTATAGCCTAGATTATTTTTCTAATTTCTGGAAATCTTTTTTGCCGTAATCCATGTACAGAATAATAATAGGTAATAATTTTCAATATAGTAATTGTGTGGTCAGAGACTAGTTTAAACAAAATGTAAATTTTTCGTTATCAGTGTTCTACACCCCTGGCTAATGGAGGTACAAATAAACACTTTTTTATTGTTCCTGAAAATAATTCGAAAAAACACGAAGAATGGCTCCAGATTATGATGAATTTAAATGATAAGTCGACTAGAATGTATTTGTGTGGAGACCATTTTGAAGATAAAAACTTTGCAGATTTGTCACAAAGGAGATTAACTAGCTTTGCGGTACCCTTTTTAAAGCCTCGAATCAAAATTATCAGTGATATTCTAATTAGACTTCCTCACACTTCCCACAATGTTCCCCATATAACCCAACCTACTCCATCCACAAGTACATGTAATCCTTGTTTTATAGAAACTGTTCTATAAGGGCTAATCCTCCTGAGAACCCACATTTCACTTTTTTTCGGTTTTTGAGGTTTAGATTAAATAAAAAATTATATATATTTATTATAATCAAATGTGTTTTATTTAACATTAATAATCTTCCCTATTTTATAATATAAAAAGGGAACAATCTTCCTTAAAAGAGCGTTGTTTGTTTAACACCTAATGTATGCTTAAAAATTAAATTATACGTTATAATAGGTATTACAAAGTCGCATCACAAAACTTTCGTCAAAATTACATAATTATGCATAAAACCTTTGAAATATTTAAATGTGCCTATACTAACTAGGTACTTTGCTCCTAAAAAAAATCTTTTTTAGGTACTTTTTACCTCTACGTTCTTATGTAAGCTCTAAAATTGTGTTTCAAATATCAGAAACACCTTCATTTTTCTATAGGGGCAAAACATAATCGAATATATTTGAAATAATGACAAAAACGGAAAAATTATATGCGAATTTTAATAAAACCGTATTCCGAAATTATTGAATTTGCTATTTTTACTGAATTTTCATTCCGACACATAATTTTTGGCAGATTTTACGGGTAAAGTTCGCCAAGAAAAATGATTCGGAATGAAAATGCATTAAAAATAGCAAATTTAATCATTTCGGATCACAGCTTAAATAAAACAATAATTTTGAATATGGCGCCATACAGTCGGTAAGGAAATAATTTACATTACCGACCCATAAACACAAAAACAGTTATCTGTAATACCGATCAACCCATATGTATTTCTTCCCGAGGATACTGGCGGCGCTAGTGAAAACTGTCTTAAAAAAATATCATTGATTCGGCAATCTCTCTTTTTTATTTTATCTCTGGCCAATCGTATATTTAGCCGTTATTTTTGTCCGAAAAGCCAAACATCATTTATTTACAGACAAAACAGAACTTTTAAATAAAAGTTCATAACACTATTTGAAAATGTACAAAAATGAACGAATATGCGAATTCTACGACTTCTAACTTGTGATATCGCATCGAGTGTTCAGTGAACAGGAAAAATCAGTTTATGAATTTCCAGTGATGTGTAATTGTTTTTACCCCATTTTCGTTATCTGGCAGCTATAGAACTGTGCAAGTGCTCGTTAAGAGTAACAGTTTTTTGTGTTAGCTTTACGCATTCGCGTACAGACCGACTACGATGCTATTTTCGATGAATTTACGGAATAATTTCATATTGCGCGTGTGCCGAAGAGACCGATGTTTTACACCAAAAACAATAGACAAAGCAGGCCATTCATAAATTATCAAATATTTACATGCCAACATTAGAAATATTAACGTGAAGAGGGGATAAAGTAATGAATGAAAATAATGAATATGGCGGCCGAAGCGCGCCAAACATTTCATTCAGGTACGGCGACGCGCCTGCGTCAGGTTTCTCTCGGCAGCGCACTATAGGCGTAACATTTTAGAGGGTACCTGTCTAAAGTCAAGTAACATTGAAATAAGCCTGCTATCAAGCAGAAAGTAATAAGCCATTACCAATTAAAGTGACTAGAAATAAAAGAATAATGTATTAATATAGAAATATGCACATAACTAAAAAAAATGAGCGAGTCTGCTAGTACTCGATGTGTAAACATATCCTATAACGACATCGGTTGTAAAAAAATGACAACAGCACGTTGTGTTCCCAAGCGGTCACCCATCCAAGTACTAACTACGCCCGACGTTGCTTAACTTCAGTGAGGGGACGAGAAGTGGTATTTTCAACGTGCTATGGCCGTTACGCATACATTTTCGCTTGTTCATGGAATAAAAACAAACGCATTCGCATTTATAATATTAGGACTCTTTAATAATACTTATTGGCAGCTTCGGAGTGGATTAATTCAATGCACAAATTTGGCACGAAAATCTAATGCCACCAGGAATAACATCAACATATGGACACAGCTTATTTACCTAGTAATCGTGGGCCGACATCCTTTGATTTGGGAAAGTCAATAGCCAACTTTTTCAAATTTTAGAAGAGGGCTATGACAATATTGTTTTAAACGTCTTTTGACAGTTCGTTTAATTTAAAATAATAATATGCCTTTTATCGTCTAAAATCCGTTTAAAAACGATTTTAAATGGCAAAATTGTAAAAAAAATCCGAAAATTCGGACTTTTTTAAACCGATAGCCGTGGCTTTGGACGAATTTAATTTGTCGTGGATTTTGAAGCGAAAATTTATTTTATAATCAACCGCCCATTAAAAATAAGCTGTGCTATGGATCCAAATACACTGCGAATATAATAATTAAAAAATAATACTTTTGACGGTTCGTTTAATATAAAATATGCTTTTTTATCGTCTAAAATCCGTTTAAAACGATTTTAAATGGCAAAATTGTATATAATACCACCCTAGCGGCTAGAATTGGTTTGCACATTTCCGTCCCTTTTGCCGAGATTACCCTATACCGCCGCGTAAGGGCGATTCTACACGGGCAGTTAAAACGCGGCTGTTTTGGCTCTAGCAACCGCACCAAATTTCTCAAATCTACACGTGACTATCAAAACGCGACTGTTAAACGGCGACCAAAACGCTGAACTCATTCTACATGGGCAGTTGAAACGCGCGGCTCTTTTGCCGCTGCGATGGTCACTCCTACGTATATGCGGCACAACCGCGTATTTTCTAAGATGTTTACACATCAAAAAATTAATTTTATGTTACAGTTCGGGAAAAAAACAATTTAGTTTAGAGGATTAATTATAGGGTGTCGCTAGCCGCCGTGTCAGTCCACTTGGGAATAATACCAATTATGAAAAGAAACAAAGGAAAAAAACATATTTCATTCATTACGAAATAAAATTCATTTGATGTTCATACTTCGTATTCTGTTTTGACGCAATGCTTGGGTTCTGTGGGTTACCTCGTGAATTCTTATCTTGAAGTATGTCTCAAGATGAGTTTTATTAATTCATGGCCATCGATGCACGATTCTTCAAAAAAGTGATCGCCAAAATAGTCATATAAATATGCCACTTGGCGTAAATATTATTAGTATATTGCACACATTTTATATTTTTGTTAAAAATATTTGTTGTATGAAAAAATATATGAAGTATTTTTCTGGTCCAGCTAACAATAGCGCTATCAAGAATAACAATTTTTCTAAAAAATAACAAGAAATTAGGTATTCTATATTAGTTTTCTAATGGAAAAAATGCACAAAAATATATTTTTTTGAGTTTTCTTTCACCTGACATATTTGTATCGAGCGTACAAGCTCACTCGTTACGTTTAGTCTTCAAATATTTGAACACTTCATGTCTGGCCCTCGGCTCGCTTCGGGGGCTCAACCAACAAAAACTAACCGAAAATACGTGCAAAACATCCTCCTGATTTAATTTCCATAATATCATCATCATACATTTTATTTCAATATTAACATTTTTGTAACAGCATAACCTAATATTAACACGTCATTAGTACTAGTATAACTAGGGCCTGTTGTTTCGCCTGGTGTTGTTCGATCAGCACCGTGGCCAACAGGGTACGACGCCCTTAGGGGGCTGTTGTTAGCCTACCTAATTAGTTAGGCGCAGCTGTGCTACGGTTGGCTTGAGTATTACTTGGGAAACCCCTTCAATATCTTTACAAGTTAGTTGTTGGCCGGAGCTATATTAGATTAGAATACTTGATTTGTTAAGTAATGTTATTCCCAGGAAGATTATACAAGGAAAAGCAGTGAAAAACCTTGTTTGAACTGCTCTCAGGGAGCAGGAGCTCATATGTTAAAAAGACATCACAATATATACAACATAGACTTAACTACTATATACTACAATGTACAATATACAAGGTGAAGACTTAGCAGCGTAAGTCTGATCCGGTATTGTAATAACTTCAGGTTGAATAGGTCGAGCCCCACGGGTCAGGCTGCGGAGTCACGGATGCTTCAGTGGTTGGAAGTCAAGTGTATATGCGATGGGCGCAACTGCGTATTTATTCTACTAGCAGCACCTTTAGCAAGCCCCGCCCCCCGTGTCCGAACACGGTGGTTGGCTGGGCAGGCAGCAGGACTAACACTTGCCCGAAGGTAAAGTGCTCCTGCTCTCCTGATCCTTGGGTTTTCATGTTTTTTTTTCAAAAGATATAGATTTAGTAACTTAAAAAGGTAAAATTACTGGGATTTTGGCAATATTTAATGTTAACAAGATATTAGGTTTATGGAGGCCTTAGCTGCTTATAGAATAAGGTTAGCTCTCGGTATATGGTACCGTGACGGATAGGGCGCTCGGGGTCGTAGCGCTTGTCCGCGATATTAGCAGTGAGCGGCGATCCCTTGATTTGGTTCTCAAAGAACCTACACGCGAGGCCGTCGATGTGTTCCTCGACGTATTCAACGCCTGACCACGCGTGCAGGTCTTCAATTCTGACGTGATCACGTCGTGTCAAGGAGAACGCCGCCCTCAGGTAGCAGTTTTGTATGACCTGTAGTTTACGTTTATGCGTACGAGCCACCGAGCACCATACCGGGGCAGCGTGCAGCAGTGCTGGCCTTACAATTGATTTGTAGAGGATAAGCTTATTGGCAGGGCTCAGGTAAGACCTGCTCGCTACCAACAAGCCTAGTCCTTTCTTGATGCCTTCATTTTTGTTAACAATTGCCGAGATGTGCCGGCTAAAATTCAGTTTAGTGTCTAGCGTGATACCGAGATATTTTACTTGCGTTTTTGGATTTATTTGCGTGTTACCCACTACGAGAGGTGTAACCTCAATGTCCTTACGTTTGCGTGTAATTACAATAAGGTCGGTCTTTTTCGCATTTAGGGAAATCTTCCACCTCTCGTAATAAGGAACGAGCGCATTGATGTGCTCGCTTAGTTTTGACTTCGCCACTTCCGCTATAGGATGCGAGGAGTAAATTGCCGTGTCGTCGGCAAATAGGGCTTTATTGGTTTGGGGATGAGACGGAATATCTGCAATAAAAAGATTGAACAGCAGCGGCGACCATACTGTGCCCTGTGGCACCCCTGCAAGCAGGCTTCTACTTGCGGAAGTGTCTTTTTCCACTCTAGTAACGAAAGTGCGCTCGGCAAGGTATGACGCGATCAGGGATACTATGTGGAGCGGAAGGTTGTGCTTCGCTAGAAGTTTATAAAGTAACCCCGCGTGCCACACCTTGTCGAACGCCTTCTCGATGTCTAGTAGCAGTAGTGCCACTGACTGTCTCGCACTGAAGCTCTCATATACATCGGTAGCGATCTTCGCGGCTAACATGACAGTGCCATGCCGGCCGCGAAAACCGAATTGCTCAGGGGGCAGGATGTTGAGTCTGTCGACCTCCCCGCTGATCCCCGGCAAGATTAGCCTTTCAGCCACCTTTCCGAGGGTATTCAGCAGAGAGATCGGCCGATATGACGAAGGCAGTGCGAGATCCTTCCCTGGTTTAGGGATGTGTATGACGCACGCTGCTTTCCAGGATTTCGGGAAATGTTGCAGCCTGATTGCCGCGTTAATTATATGCATAAGATGGATGATTGACTTCTTAGGCAAGTTTTTCAGGACTAAGTTCGGAATGTTGTCCGGGCCAGGAGCTTTATTTCTCGGCAAACGACAGAGAGCTTTGCGGATATCCGGCGGAGTGACTCTCAACTTATCGTAAACTGACGGAGGGATGGGATACTTCTGTTGTTTAAAAACGCTAACAACAGAGCTATAATGTGCCTGCTCAGGAAGGGTGTCAGGCGACTCGCTGCAGACGCCCTCCAGGTAGTCAGCGAAGGCCTCCGCTTTTCCCAGATCGCTTACGATGTCTGAATTACGATATTTAATCGCCGGAATTCGCGTACTACCTCCGCGGACACGCCTGGCGAGCTTCCACAGCGAGCCATCATCCCTGCTGACAGAATTAATATATTCAAGCCATGTCTGGCTTCTATATTCCCGGATTTTAACCCTTATTTCCTCCGTCAGCGCATTGATGCGAGCGGATCCCATTTGTGTCCGGTTTCTCTGCCATCGGCGTCGAAATCGGTTTCTGAAAGCTATAAGTTCAAGGATAGGTTCGGGTAGGGTTTCTGTCCTAGGGTGGATGGTAACCCTAGGGCACATAGCATCACGGATGCGCTGGATATTAGTTGTAAGCTTTTCAACTTCATTCTCAAGTTCCTGGATTGACTCTATTTGCCCGGGGACGACAGTTAACTCGTTTAACCTAGCTCGGAACTCTCTCCAATCAAGACCCCTGTACGAAACGACGGTGTCGCTCGAAGTAGGGACCCTACAGTACAGGCCAATCTTGATCGGAAGGTGATCCGAGTTTAGGGTGTTTATTTCCTGTAATTGAGTAGTTCTTACCGCTCCCCGAGTAATAGCAACATCCAGGAATGAGCCATTGCGAAGATAAGTGGGATTTGGAGTTCTATGATAGGACATTTCCAGATTATTTTCGACTATACCCTTAAGTAGTCTACCCCTGCCGTTGGTTCTGCCGCCCCAATCGGCGTGCGTGGCGTTAAGGTCGCCAATTAGCAGGGATACTCTGTTTTGCGGTAGTAAAGCAAGGATATCGTTTGCCGTGAGGCGGAGGGTCGGAGCGGCGTAGCAGCCACATACACGCAGGCCACTCTCCAGTTCAATGCTGACATGTTCTATCACGGAACGTACGTTATATACTCGCCGGTAGCGGATTGACCTGTGTATGAGGCAAGCCACGCCTCCTCCGGCTCGATCGGGCCTATCAAATCTCTCGATATTATAGTTCCTAATCTTAAAAGTAAAATTAGGAGTTAATCTCGTTTCATTGAGAAAAACAATCTGAAAATTGGAGGTCTGCATAAAATTACGGAATTCGCCCATTTTGGGCCTGATGCTGTTACAATTCCAACTGGCTACTATAAGCATTATATATCAAATCTTTGGTACTCGAACGAGAAAAAGCGTATCGAGGCTTGCAGGATTTCTGCTTTATCGCCTCGACACGCTTCCAGCATGTTCGAGTAACAATCCAAGGCCAAGAATAGTTGGTCCAGGTTGACTAGGTTATTAATTCTATTTACAACGTTATTAAGGTTACTCATAGTATTAGCAATATTTACATGGTTAACATTTTTGTTGTTATGATTATTTCTGTTCAAGCCAACGCGTGCAGAGCCACTAACCTGTACATTGTTGTTTGCTTGAGGTTGATTTTCATTGTTTTTCTGTGTGTTTCTGTTACGTAGGGGTGGGAACTGTCCATTGTAGTCCTCTTCACGGTGGCCATTGTTTAGGCCTTGGCCCCTACTTGGGCCGTCTGCTACTAGTCCGGGTGCTTTGCCCCTCCAGGCCGGGTTTGCCGGCGGCGGCGCTGGTTTGTAGGCAGGTTTGGTTTGCCTTGCTTTGTTCCCTGTTGTCTCGATAATGTTCAATTTGTAAACATACACAGGGCACTCCGTGTCAATAGAGCGGTGGGGGCCCCTGCAGTTTACACATTTTGAGAAGTTAGCGGAGCACTGCGTGATGTCGTGAGATGCTGCACACTTGCTGCAGGCAGTTTTTCTACAGCAGTACGACTTAGCGTGGCCGTACTGCTGGCAGTTTTTGCATTGCAAAACTGCTTTCCCGGAGCGTCTGGCTTCCCACGTCACTCTGACGCACATGAGTGTTCTAATTTCACTATTTAAACGGCGCAGAGTATAATCAGTCCCTAGAATTACTAGGAACATTGGTGTTCTTGTTTTCCTCATTATGTAAATGTTCTTGGGGGTTAAGTTATACTCTTCTTTAAGAGCTTCCACGATGTCTTGCGTTTGAATTTCCCCGTCAAGCCCGCGTAGTACGAACGCTCTGGACTTTTCTTGCGATTCTGCGTAGGTGTGGAATTCCGTACTTTCCTGTGCAAGGGTGCGCTTTAACGTGTGGAGATCGTTGGCGTTTTCACAATATACAATTACAGAATTTTTGGTATATTTTAATTGGTATTTATTAATACGCATTTCCTTTAGATCTTCTCTTAGTTGCCGGTGATCAGCCGGTCGCCCCTTAATAACGACAGGGGGTAAGGGTTGTATTTTTCGCTTAGGGGTGGCTTTGCCCTTATTGTCAGCTGCCGACTTTCGTTTGATCCCTGCAGAGGCTGAGGTAGACGCTACACTTATAGTGTCCTCATCCTCTGTATTGATATCCTGTAAGGGTTCGTAGTGGTTCGAGGTCTCAACAGGGGGTTGTGCCCTGTCAAGGGTGACAATTTTAAAATTACGTTTGAAAGGCAATTGTTTAAATGGGGTTTTGAAAATATTTTTGTCACTTTGGCTTACCAGGGTAGCAGAAGGTGGTGCCATTAAGTTACGCTCGCTTTCTTGTATTTCGGTTTGCCTAGCAACTTCTTTGCCGCAAAAACTATCTTTGGTTTTTTGTGTTGCTGGTCGATCGGTCAAGGTGACCTTTGGTTTTTTCACGGTTTCGGAGCCTAGAATGCCAGTAGGACTGGCCTTCTTTTTCTGCCCCGTGTCGATTTTCGCCGAGATGGTCTTAATACGTGCGGGATGGGTATCCCGAAAGTGCTGGCGCACTTTCGAAACTAATTTTCGAGTATCTATGTGGCTTGAGTCACACTCCCTGAGATTCTCGTAATCGAGTCTGCACTGTACGCAGACTTCAGCGAAGTCTTTACATCTACTTCTGATTTTCCGTATTGAAACTTCTGTGAGATTCGAGTCTGGGATAGACTCCATCGAAATATTGGATTGTGCGTCGTCATTTTCCGATACGTCCCCCATTATAGAGGCAAAAGCCGGGGATCCGTCCCCGGAAACTACAAAAGTGTGGGTATAAAACCCTTCCTGGCCTTTACTGATTACTACAAGAGCAAAAAGCAGTCCGAATACAATGTATAAAGATACAGAAATCGTGATTTAAAAATCCGAACTTAAACCACAGTTTTTGCCGGAACTAAATAAAAACAACAATTTTACCGGAGCTAACTAAAAACGATCCGTCGCCAACGCGATTCACGATCGAACTTCCATAATAAAGGCAATTGGTAATACACAAGCAAACGATGCGAAATCACAGACTAGAAAATGTTGACAATTGGAGGGCGTGGGTGACTGACAACCCACGCAGACCAGTGAGAGCGAAGAGCGACTGTATACCTACGCGAATATGACCAATAGAAAATGAGCACGCTCGATTGTTTGCTACCCTTCGAAAAAATAGTTTCAGATTGAAATAATATGAAACAAAATTAATATTCCGATTTTTTTTTTCGTAAACCAACTTGAAATAGGTTCTTATTGAATAATTTTGTTAAGTAATTTTGATAGCATTATTGTCAAGGATCACCTATTTTTCTGTTGCATGACATATATCAATAACTTAATTTGAAGCGTTAATTAATTTTCCATAACGTTTTGCAACAAATAATTTTCACAAAGAAACATCGGATTTATTAACTCACGACACTTTAAACATGTTTGTAATAGCAAACAAGAAACTGTTAAAATAGGTACTTACTTTTCTAAAATAATGTTCGCAGAGTACGACTATGAGTTTATTTACTTACGCATGAAATGTAATATTTGGGTTCAAATTATTAACTCTGTTTTCATGAACATGGCTGCCAGTTCCTTTTAGATGAGTGCCGGGTACGCGACGCCGGTGTACATGCGCGGCAAGAGGGCGTACCGCTGCTTACGTGAACAATATGGTGAAGTACTGATATAGGGCCCAGTTTGCATAAGGTTTTCTGCGGAAAATAGGTATAACACTTCGTTTTTTTGTGTTTCCATATTGAATCAAGTTTTGTATATTATAAATGTTTATATGCTTGGTTTATAATCTACACGGTATATTTTAAAGCGAAGAATTTATATTTTGACTTGCTCTATTTTCTAATAAATGTAATTTTTCTGTTATGTTTTTAAAAACAAGCTGCCGATTTCCCATGATACAGACACTATTAGGTGCCATCGGCAACAGCGCCGCAGTAGCGGTAAGTAACAGTAGGGCTTTCGTACGGTCACTTTACTACTTTTACTCATATATTTAATACTACTATATCGTGTGTCAAGCTTGTTTACTATGGAACTGCAGTTCGCCGAGGATGTACTTGTCGCACTCATTGCACTTGCTTGATGTGTACTTTGGTTAATTTGCGCATGAGCTAGCGAGGCAAATAGTATAGTATATTTCACATATTAAAATCATAAATATGGTATGTACGTTTTGAGATCCAAGTCAGTGTGAAACGCCCTCATCATAAATTAGTATTTATGTTAACAATATAATTTAGGAAATTTATTTGTCGTATAACTTTAATGATATTCCAAAAATGAATAGATGTTTGTGGTGGATAGAAATAATTGAAAAACAACATATGATTACAAAACAATATGAACCTTAGTTTTCAAACGGGATGTAACTGCAGATATTCATTTATATATTTTTGGGTTAAGAGGTAAATAAAACATGATATTATCACACTTCAAATTTTATTGCCCCTTAAATAAAATAGTGTATTTTTGTCTTATATTATAGGTATTCTTCTTTAGACGACATTTGTTTGGCTTCATGGAAAAAGCTCACATTTATGTACAAATCCATAATTTACATAATTGTATTCTATGATTGGCATCTTCACTACAAGTTCACACCGACAAATTGTCCAAGTTTGAAATAACAATAAACAAAGTAAGTATAGGCATTTGAGTAAAGTACAAAGCAAACAGTAAACATCAAAATGGACGACTCACAATGACTTTAATACTGTAAACGGCATATATTTATTAAATATATGGTAAACGGCAATAAACAACAAAACGGCAAACGAGCTGACAATTCGGCGCTCTATACGACCACGCACACGTGGAGGCCATCGATAATCGAAGGGGCAACGCTTATTGGTTGAAATAACTGACTTGCGCTCAACGCTGAAAGTACACATCGATCATTCTATCTCTTTTTGATTTCGGACAAATTTTGGCTCGACTCACGATATAGTAGTATTAAATATATGCTTTTACTAAAGACGGTCGGGGCGAATGAACACCAGCAAATCAGTTTGAAAAACGTCACAAAATAAATCAGTCCATTGTTCTATACAAATGTATCGTTTTATTGCAGCAATTTCCCATTTACCGGTAAGGCGGGTCATTTAAAATCTAATAGTTATACTGTTGGGCATATCTCGCTACTCATTTTTTTTTCTCTTGCAATTTTGTTTTGAGATGTATACATTTATGTTTAAATGTAATGTGCATTTTAATACGTACAAAATCGTTGTGTGTTGTGTTCAGTGTTATTTGCACAATTATAATAATTTTAACTCGTGTGTAGGGTGGACACATTTGTGGTCATTGTATTTCTGTAAAAACTTTGAAAAACAGTGTTTTTGATCTTTAGCAGATAGTTTTACAGTTGGTATGCTTGAGTGATCATTAACCGTGTTTTTGAGCTTGAACAAAGACAAAGTTTGTGTGCTTGCTATGCTTATCAGTTAAAAGATAATCTCAAAGCATAATATAATATTAAAATGTGCATACGTTTTTTAGTGCAATAACCCAAGAATCGTATACTCTATTACGATTCTTGTGTACCACCTACATACCTCAGTATAATGTAAGTATTTGTTGATTGTAATAATTAAAAATTATAGAATATAGGTAGGTCAATACCAAGAATCGTAAACTCTAATTTACGATTGCGACGCGCTTTCTGTGTTATAGAAATATTATTATTTTTTTTTTATTGTTTAAACGAGTAATGATTTTTAAGTTGTGTGATGCTCGTGGAGCTATGACGAGTTCCACCGAGAGTAGTATTAATATCCACTTACCGAATTCGACCAGATCTCCTTCATTAAAGTAAACACCCGGCAAGATCGGAATGCAAGGCTCTGTAGTTGTAGAGTGTGCGCGCAATTTGCCCGCTGCTCCGGAGAGAGGTTCTTTGAACGCCACAGAATTCGTTACGGACCAAACTGGAGATCACCGCGTTATTCTTGGAACTTGCTGCAAGACCGTGGTTCCTCTGTTCCTCAAGATAAACCTTGCCGGTAAGAATCGCAAAGGAAGAGAACGCCAACACCGATCTAGAAGAGCTGAAACTTTAATGTGTAGCCAAATAAAAACGCCGCAAATACAATACTTTCTCCTTATTTGAAAAGAACTAGATGGGCCAGTAAAAATGTCAAAAAGGCAAAAGCGTAAGAGAAAACTAGTCAAAAATGGCGATAAATACAAAAGCGTAAAAGTAAATTGCGAAGGCCCAAAATTCGGATATATTTTTTTTCCTGGTATGATGGAGGGTGGTTTGAACCCAAAAATAAAAAACTAAACTATCTAGTAATAATAAACTTAGCTAGAAATATAAAAGGAAAAAAATATATTTGTGGTTGACCAAACTCTGTGAATATTAAAGTTAAATGAAAACGAAGTACTACACTTAAGTACCCCCGTAATAATTGGGGTAGTATTATAGTGCGCCAAATGAGTGAACCTTAACGACGACTGAAGGGGCAGAGGACTAGTACGTAAAAAATCTTGTCTTCTCATAGGCGCACGACGTTATTCTTACCATATTATTATTGATAATATTAACATTGATTAGTTTAACACGTTAAAATTAATTACAGTTTTTTTTATATTACAGTCTTATAGTACAAAATATGTCATATAATAATATCTAATTTTTATAATAAGCATAGCATTCTATGATATTTGTCATTTGTTGTATGTATTACATAAATATGTTGTAGTAATAAGTAGAGTTCGTTTCCCGAAGGTTTTGTATCGATGACGTCGCTTAACTTGGAAAAAACGGTTTATCATAGCTAAGTCATATAAATTCTCTAGCGTTCAACTTTTGTATTAAAAGTTGAAGCAAGACGAGTGTCTCGCGACAGCCTTGATTTTGGCTGCCATCAAGGTCGAATGTTATAAACCTACAAAGAAGGGGGGTTCTGTGTGAATGTGACTGTATTCGCGGAAACACATGCAAGCTGCTGTATATTTCGTAAAAAGTACATCCAAAGTACGGGCCCGTATTACAATAAGTAATATTTCACTTTTCGCATGGCCCTCCGCTCGCTACTGCTCGGTACGGGGGCTCAACAAAAGGAAACTAACAAGGGGCTAACCCAAACGCAACCCAAGACATACCCAAAATCATGATAAAAACTGTTTGCTAACCAAAACGAACCCAAGACATACCCAAAATCAAGAGAAGAAACTGGTTAGAAACATGCGTAAAAAATATAAAAAAGCAACAGATTTTGAACCCGGGCCACCGCCGATAGTCGCCGAATTGAGACCTAACCATCTAAACCTCTCGACCACGAGGGCTCCAAATTGATTGCATCACGAAGAAATCGAATGCAATCGCTCGAGTCAACGCCACCTATACTAGATGGCGTTGGAGACGCTTTTACCTTGATGGCTTTCCCAGGTGTAACATGAAAATACTGAAATTGTAACGTGAAAATAATGAAAATTTAGTTATCGACGCCGGGGGCCTGACACAGTGTTTCCAAAAGTTGCACATTTTCTTATGGGGAATAATAGTGTTTGTCTACTATTTAAGCATATTTAATATTCCACTTCACGCATGATCCTCCGCTCGCTTCGGTCGCTTCGGGGGTGCAACCAAACAAAACTATCCCAAGGCATGCCGGAAATCGAAAAAAGAAAATAAATAAAAAAATTTCAGTTGAAAATGCAAATATTTTTTAGTTTGTTTTTCTTCATTTGGGCATGTCTTGGATTGGGTTTGTTTGGTCAAAAATTTTTTAAGGTTATATTTCTAAAGAGTTGTTTTCTTGATTTTGGGTATGTCTTGGGAATGTCTTGGATTAATTTGGGTTAGCACCTGGTTAGTTTTCTTTTATTGAGCCCCCGTAGCGAGCGGAGAGCCATGCGAAAAGTGAATTTAGGCAACCCACATTACTGCTGGTGGGAGTTATGGGATAGTCCCTAGACGTAAGTGCCAAGCAGCCACGTTTACCAATAGGCCCTATACGACAGACTATTATATCATTATGGCAGGATCGACCATCCGTTCATCTTCATTCAATCGCAGTACTGGGTATCTCGGTCAACAGCAATATGTCCTGGCATGACCACGTTGCTAACATCGCAAAATCAGCCGCCCAGAAGCTTGGTACGCTATTTCGCAACAAACACTATATACACCGCAGCAGTTGCTCTTACTCTACAAAGTGCAAATAAGACCGTGCTTAGAATATTGCTCACACGTTTGTGCCGCACCAGAGCACACCCTAAAGCTACTGGATTCCGTTCAGAAGAGAGTTGTGCGTCTCTGCTCTGCTGAACTTTGTAAGTGCCTGTTTTTACCGTCAAAATTGTTTCGCACACCCACTTACTTTGTTTGTATTTTGTTCTGGTATATTTTTAATAAAATGTTTTTTTTATCAGCCTCCGTTTTGTCGAGTTTTTATTTTTGTTTAATAAAGATTAGTTTTGTTTTGGAATTCAGATTATAAAGATGGCGAAACAGTATCCTGATTTTTTTTTATCGAGGAAATGTATATTTTAAAAAATATTCTTATAATTATGTAGTTTTTATGTTGCACATTTGGGCCCCACTTGTCATTAGGCAATAGGCCCAGGCCTAATGGTGAAAAGGCCCTGATTTTTCTAATGAATTTTGCTAATGAAACTACAGTAAACGTCTGGCAACAGTGTGCCTTCTTAAAAATCTCTGTTTTGGCTTGTTACCAGGTCTACTATTTTTATAGTAGATCTACTATTTTTGACCTTTGGCTACTATTCTACTTTCTTAAAGGTAAATTCTACTATTATTTAGAGAAAAACAGAATACTTGATTAGATATCCTAAAACTACAAGAAAAAATTAAAAAATTAAACAGAAATCTTAAAATTCTAACATATCATCTTAATTATTTTTGTGCAGTGCGATTACGTTGCTATTTTTGTGCAGTTTTTAAAATTGGCACCACCACCACAAGTTCTGTATACACATATAAAGGTGCGTCCAGACCTGTGACAAGACCGCGTATCATGACACCGCCGCGAACCTCGTCGCGTATAGTCTGGACGTTACCCCGTAACCGCAACGCGTGACATCGCTGCGTTTACCGCGTGTCATCAGTCCGTTCCATCTCCTGTCGGTCTTTTAGCGTCGCATCAAAGGGATGCTACGCCGCTTGGTTCGGCAAGTCTGGACGGGACCGCGTATCATCCGAACGTTTTGCATATTTAATTGAATTTTAACCAGTGTAGCGGCTATTTTTCTTTCGAATTAGTATTTTTTTTTTAATATCAAGATGGAATGGGAACAGGAGACAACGTTAACATTTGTAGAATTACGCAATAAATGATCTATAACTATGTACGCTGCTGCTGCAACGTCCATGATGACCGTCTGTTTTGTATTTAAATGAGTGGAACGCTGTGAACGGGACTATGATACGCGACGATGACACGCGAGGATGGAAGGCGACGATGACACGCATCGAAGTTCGCCTCGTCGTGAATATGTTCGCGATGCTGTCACGTCACGGGGTTTTGTCACAAGTCTGGACGCACCTTAAGGGACTCACCAGCTCGTTCTTTGAACCGTTTAAACGTCATTGGCATTTTACTTACGACTTGTGCGTCGGCCTGTTTACTCAAAACCGAATGAATAATATTAAAGAGGATCGTTTTTAGTTTTATTTAAAATCTAGACAGTGAATTTGTAATCTACTATTTTTTTAATTAATCTACTATTTTTTTTACATCAATCTATTACCTAACTACAAAACTCATCTGGCAACACTGGGCTATTGTGACATTTGACAGTAAAAAGGAGGATGGATATTTACAAGTAAAATTTAATTTTGTTTAATGGGGCTATCATAGTCGATTTAAATCAGGACCAGAACAAAACGGAGGCCTCTCGTTCGACGCAAATGTCTCCTAGTTAATATTTTCACCCGACAATTGATTTTCAGATGTGTTTTGTCTATATTGCTAGTGCTTTTGTGAAGTGGTGCTGAAAATTTGTGTTAAAACTCGAACTTTGAGGGCATTTTTTCTGCTCAAATGTAGCGAATTCTCCGATATTTTTGTCTTAAACTACTCTATCAGTGATCGTAGATCGCATGAAGTTAGCTTCGTGAGATTGGCCACGAAAAAATCGTGAGAAATCGTGAGATCTCGTATTTTTCCCACAAGTAAAATTAAATTCGATATTTTTAACGTATTTAAAAATAAAAAAGTTTATTTTTTGACATTAACTTTCTATTCCTTTAATTGAAAAAGCTTAACAATATACCTATAAAATAAAAGCATACAAAAACTGGGCAACTATAAAATTGGTTAAGGCAAAGTTATTACAAATATTAGTCAGTCTCCGAATCAGACACTGAAGCAGGGTCAACTGTTCGGTTCGGTAAATTTTTCGTGAGAAGTATCTCTCAAGTATCTATCAAGCCACTAACCACTACTTGCTATAGCTAAATAGCTGGAAACGTGAAATCGTGAAAGTCGGATCCGTCGATCTCTGAAAATCCCCCATACTGTGTAAACAAACATAGCCGGGGCAAGTGTAGGGTAGCCAAGTTTTCCACGACCTAAGGGAGGACTTTTCCAGTGACGGCTCGCGGCTTTGAAAAATGGTGAAGAGCTATCCAGAGGGGAAAACACCCAACTGCTTAAATTTTTTAATAATTATTACCGTTATTTTTTTTTTAGGTAAATCATCAAAAAAAATTATGTGCCTCACCTTTATAAGCACACAACTGAAGTGAAACTTCTGAAAGAGATACTAGGAATTGAGTTTTTATTTTTTAAAGTTTTTTTTCTTTAACTGTTGCCCCAGGTTTCGACACTTTTTATTTCATAAAGCGTTTTTTTCTTTCCATTTTTTCCATCTCCGAACTCATAGGTCAACTCCTTGGCCCTTTTTTCGTTGCAAACCGCGTTTATCTAACTTTTTTTTTAATATATTTTTTTCTAATTTCGTGTTATAATATTTTTTAGCCGTCAGCCACACCTCAACACGTTACTACAGATAAATGGACATAACGTTAAATACCTCGGATGCTACATCACCGAGCAACTCGACCCGGATAAAGAAATTAGATGCAGGATTGAATCAGCCCGTGCAACATTCCAGAAGATGAGAACACTGTTTTGTAATGACAGCCTGAACCTAAAGCTGAGACAAAGAATGATTAAATGTTACATTTGGTCAGTGCTGTTGTACGGAGCTGAAGTCTGGACACTGAAAGCTGCCACAATCAACCATCTAGAAGCATTTGAAATGTGGTTACATAGACGAATGCTAAGAATACCATGGGTGGCTTTTCAAAGAAATGAAGCAGTCTTAGACAGGGCAAATACAATTCGTGAACTTTTGACAACAGTTAAATGCCGAAAACTGGCATACCTCGGCCATGTTCTCAGAGGAAATCGTTACCGAATCCTACAGCTTATAATGAAGGGCAAAATAGAGGGCCGCAGGGGCGTAGGAAGAAAACAAATCTCCTAGTTAAAGAACATCCGGGAATGGACAGGCATACATAGCGTCGAACAATTGTTTAGAGTGGCTGAAGACAGGGATCAGCTCGCCATCGTGATTGCCAACGTCAGGGGGACCTGACAGGGCACAATAAGAAGAATATTTTTTTATCAACTTTCCGAACAATATTTTGCGTTTTTTTGAAGTTTTCCAATTTTTTCTAAAATTTTTGGGTATCCGAGGAGGGTTGGGTTATAATTCCCTCCCCCACAGATGACCCCGTCAAAGGTCATCGCTTGTCAGATTTTCGATCCGAGGCTCCGTTACAGAGATAACGGCAAAAAACGGCTTTTTTCCCAAAACCCTCCTTAAATTAGAGCCTAGATCCCCCCCATATGGTCAAAGGTAGCCCCCCATGAGGCGCACCTACCATAAAAATTTGATCCCGTAGCTTTGTCCGTTCTCCCGAATTGACTTATTTAAGTTTTCCTTCTCCTCCCACTCCTGGCCGAAGGGGGGGAGGGGTATTTTTTTTTTTTGGATTTACTACCCTCGCTAAAGAAGTTTCACTTCAAAAATAAAATATATACTTGTCGCCTGTACTTACTTGAACATGAAAAACATAGGTTAATTCGATGGTTAACTTTTAAAATGGAGATCAATTCGACAAAAAACATGTTGGATTAGGCTTGCCAAACGTACTCCTTTTTTTGGATACAATACCCCTTTTTCTATATAGAATTTTGAAAATACCCTTCTTCCAAAAATCCAGAAGGGATACCGAAAATACCTCGGAAAATACCCAATGTCAAGACGGGCGTATTTTTTAAATAAAAACTAATTTTTAACTCCGCTGCTGTAGAAATCGACCTTGGCATCATCTATCGCATGAGCACGAACTAAAATTTAAAAAACATTTGCATCAAATTTGGGCGTGGTTGGGATTTTATGGCAATTTTGTTCGGCGAAAACCGAAATTTCGAAGATACCCGTTTTTTAATTTATAACTGGCATATAAGGCGCGAAATCTACCTAAACAACTAACCGAAACCGTCTAATATAAACCCGAAGAACGTATATACCTAATAGAATAGAGGCATGTACTCCATCGATTGTTATTTGACGCCACTCAGAGGCCGCTGTGCTAAACTTCAAATGGTACTGTGGAACTACTATTTGAGCACGTAAAATCTTTTAGCAGTGGTAACATGGTTTGAGATTGAATTGCTATTTGATTATTATTTTTTATATTTTTTTGCAATAATATCATAATAGTGGAAAAGGAGGACATTTCGATGACAAGGGAGAAAGGAGGACTCAACGGTTTAAAGAAGGACTGTCCTCCCGAAAGGAGGACACTTGGCAACCCTAGGCAAGTGTAAAATATATCGCCTATCGCAAGAAGGCGAGACGACAATTGATATCGATATAGGTACAATATTTGTTTTGGTTCTTTAAGGAGTGGCGTGATGCGTGAAAAATAGGTTACAACTTTTTAAATCTGGGAAATTTAAAAATATCGTAAGATTTTATTAATTTATCGTTAGTTCGTGAGATCGATTCCAGATTCGTGAGATCTCACGATAAATCGTGAGACCTACGATCCCTGTACTCTATAGGACTCCCCGTTTCTAGTGAAAAAAGAGAATTTGCAAAATCGACAAAACCTATATATCACCAGACCCTACAAATAGGGTTGCCAACTCATCCGCCGGGCGCGGAATGTCCCGATTTTCGAGGCATATGCCCCGCGTCCCGCCGCTGTCTGTCGCGGGACGCTATTTGAGTTTTTGTTACAATTTGAATTTAAAGTAATTTGTCCCGAATTTGGCCTCTTTGTCCCGCGGTTTAGGCAAGTTTGTCCCGATTTTCTTTAGCAGCGAGTTGGCAACCCTACCTACAAATCAAATAATATAAATAACCACACAGTTCGGCAATTTCCTCGCCAATGGCTAAAGCAAGTCGCTGCTGAAATTTTAAAATATGTAAAAAGTAATTTGTTTGTCTAGGGTCAAAGTGTATTTAACATATCAGGAAACTGCCTCCCCGCTAAAAATTAAGTAAACGTCGCACTATTGCCAGTTGTCGCGTATTTTAAATAGATTGAAGGCGAATAAAATATATAGTATACTTATTCCGGATTTCCCTATGTGTAAATAAAATAGTAATTAATAGAAGACAGCAGTATTAAGGAAAATAACAAAATTAAGTATTCAAGTAGGAAATTTAAATATCTAAATTCACTATAGGAAACTAGACAGAAAATAAATTAGGATTATTGGGAAAAAAATGTGGCAGCTTCTAAATAAATATGCGAGGACATTTTTTGCCCGCATTCTTTTCATCTGGGTTCTTTCATTTGGCTAACAGTACAAAGAAAGCTTAGGTTTGGTCTACCGCGCCGGGTCGTGATCACGTAAACCGCTTGGATAGTGGGTCGCTAATTTAACAGTACAGAGGGTGCGCTACTATAAAATTGAACGTTATTCCTGACACAATACTACAATCTAACTTTAACCTCACACTTATCTCTGATATTTCTCTTCACCAAAAATCCAGCATCCACAACCCGGTTGGGCGGAAAATATCCTCCGACGTCCAACACGTCTCGCCGGTCCAATGGGCGAGCTGGTCACACCATGTAGGCTAGCGGAGCTAGCCTACCAAGGTTCTGCCTGGTGAAAGGGCTTCTAAATCCTCGTCTGGTGGAACGGCAAACTATCTCTTACTTAGGGGAAGGCCCTCTCTTACACAGAGGGTGAAAAAAAAGCTACGCGGCACAAAAAACCCGCCAAATACTAAAATCGCAGCCTTCACCAGAAAAAACATCGTTTCATAAATCCTTGCTTAAGCAAGATTTTCCCGTATGGTACAGCACTAAATTTAATCAAAACGAAGCTCAACAGCTAATACCGGAATAACTACCCGTTAGTCGACAAAATTCACCACAAAATAACTCGGCGTAAAACAAATTTTAAAATCGACTAACTGATTGAAATGCTTCTCTCGGAAAGGGCCGAAACTTTAAAGCGGAACAAGACGACCCCTTCGCGTCTCGACAGAGAAAGCCCGCGCACCAGAATTTTTACCGCGGCGTTCCTAGTCGTTCCAATCAAAACTGATTCCTAAGACATGCGCAACAGATACTTCGAACGAGAGCAACTAGTACCGGGGCGTACCAAAACTTACTTATAATTAAAGACCAAAAAGGGGATGTCACCCGATTCTTAATCAATGTCATAAAGCACATCCACACTCGACTGCTTACCGAACTCCGCTTCGCGTCGTTCGGTAAACTGCAATCGCGTGCGGAAAAGTATCACATTCCGCACTAGTTATCTAAATAACTATTACCGTACCCTGAGTAGTAAAACAATTTAATATGGACATTTAATTAAACCAGCGTTTTAGCCACGATACCGAAACAGAATGTTTGCACTCGACGCGCGTTTCGCTAACCATGCTAGCATCATCAGGAGACGATTAAAACTGCTTTGGAGTTTTAATCATCTGATGATGATGCTAACATTGCAAAAATTATGTTTCGGTATTGTGAATAAAACTCTGTCTTAGTGCATTTTGCCGAAGGTTCCAAACCACAACATATTGGACATTTGATGTATATAACAAGTGCGTCTAGGGATGGGTTGCTTTTTAGTAAATTGCTATTCGATAGCTGCTATTTGAGCAAAGCAGCTTTTAACTGCTATCGAATATTATAAAAAGCTGCTTTTTAAATAGCAGTTTACAATGCTCATCAACATTACGATATACGATCGCTATTGATAATACCGTATTATGCTTTTAGCTGCTATGCTGCTAATCGATATTGCTTTTGGATGTAACAATAGCGAGCTGCTACCGTGTACAGTGCGTCGATTGTCGGCATGCCATTTTGGCAGAAGTTGAACGACAGGCTGTTGTCGAAGGCATTTTATGGCATTGACGAATTCTTTAAGCAGGATAGTATTTAGATATGCTAGGTGTGCCATGTAATGTATTACTTAGTATTCTGTTAAGTGTGGTACTTTTGTACTTAGGGTATATGTATTTGTGTCAAGATTCAATTGACTACAAAATTGTGTATGTGTCAAAATTTTAATCATGCTTTGTCAATAAGATTTATTCATTGTAATAATCCTTGGCCAATAAACCACTTTCATTCAAGGCAATAAATTCCGTGAACTTTGCTACTTTGCTTTGGCTCGCTACCTGGGATTCACCTTGTTTGTTCTGTTTTTCTTTGCAGGAATAAGAATGAGATGTACGCCCGGAAGAAAAAGGATGGATGAGTAAATAATATTAATGTGTAACTGTTTTTTATGTTTAAAATAATAGATTATATTGATGACAGCATTATTTGCTTATGGTTTTTATGAGATAATGAATTATATGTAGTAAACACTAATTATTTTGCTTTTATTTGCCAATTCACGATTTAAAAGGGCCAATTAAAAAAAAATTAAATAAATTATTATGGCTGTCGCCATAAAGTAGAATTTTGCTAAATAGTCGGTGGCCGGCATTAGGTAAGGTACTTCTGCAATAGAATTCGTTTGCGGTATAGGTCTAGTCCTATTGAGTTCAGAGTTGGAGCAAAAAGGGACAACATTGACAATATTATTTAATTATCAGATAGAAATGGTAGGATATAAGTAGAATATCCTTTTATTTTATTCGCTTAAAAGGAATCCCCTGCTTTAGCTCTTACGGATGTTGCACTGTTGCCAGTAACAGTGTTTATAAACTGCTATTACAAAGCAGCTATTTGAAAGCTGCTATTTGGTAAAAGCAGCGACTGCTTTAACTGTTATTTGAAAATAGCAGTTTTGCCCATCACTATGCGTATCTCACAAAGCCAAATAGTGATACTTTAGATATTCATAATCGATAAAAACACTGCAAGTTTCTCATCTTTTTCATGCATTTACATAGGAAACGCGCCAATAAAGAACTGCAGACACGTCACAGGCAGTGAGAATTTTCGCATTGCATTGGCAGGCAGATTAGCTGATTCAGCAATCCTACGATTCTTGGATGAGGGGTAGATAGAGAGAGTTTTCGTTGTGATTGCTAGATGGCGCTAATTTAAATGGTGACCACCATTTTTTATGTTGAGGTGTAAAAATGCTCTCTTATGCACACCCTCGGTTGAGGGTAGTGTGGGACTTTCCTCTCTGGGCATATACCCACTAAAACTTCACCATCTTCCATTGATGCTAGTGACTCTTGTCACTCTTACATCATCCTTCATTGGCATGTTGGCCTCCTGTTGTTCTTGATGATTCTAGGCAGGATGTTGTGTTTGTGATATGATGTTTTGGAGTGTGTGTTAGTGGGTTAGTTATTTTTGGAGTTTTTCTGTAGTATTTAGCTACAGTTTTTTATGGGTTAGTAAGTGTTAGTATTATTTTTGGTGGTTTTTTATTTTTATGATTTTTATATAATTTTTAAGAGTTTTTTGTGTATTTATTGTGGCCCTCTTTCGCTGGTTCTCGTAGGCTTTTGAGCCTTGCTCTTCTTGGCCGATCTTCCCCGTCAAAAAGTGATGTTATATTGGATTTGTGTGATTGTGTACTTGTTCCAAGAATCTAACATGTCTGTGGCCACCATTGGGTACTATAAGATTCGCATTTTAAGATCCTTTACAGGCGTAGGCGACTATGTGAGAATCGGCCTCTCCTATTGGTCGATCCGCATGGCCCTCCGCCCGCTTCGTTCGCTACGGTGGTTCATGAAAAGGAAACTAACCAAGTGCTAACCCAAACTAACCCAAGACATACCCAAATTAAAGAGAAAACTGTTTAGAAACATAATATTAAAAAAATAATAAAAAAGGCAACGGGGATTGAACCCGCGGCGTCCAGGTGAAACCCAACCATCTAAACCTCTCGACCACGAAAGCTCTTGTGACAAATAATTGATTGCATCACGAAAACATATTGTAATACGAGATGAATCGACCAATAGGAGAGGCCGATTTTGACACGCCTACGCCTATAAAGGGTCTTAAAACGCATAAAATTCACCTCTAACGATCAAGGGTTCTAAACCATACTGACGAGCGTGCACGCGTCAGTCGAAAATGTAAATATTTTTAAAGTTGGTTTTTTCTTGATTTTGGGCATGCCTTGGGTTACTACAGCGTCAGCATCTATATACTTTTACAATAAGTCACCTCAAATAGAAAACAAACAATGTAAGTAAAATAGCGGCAGGCATATTGTGACGTCGCAAGTCATTTGGCTCCTCCCCATGGGCGCCGGCAGGGCGGGGGGGGGGGTAAGGGGGGGGCGGTTGACCCCCCCCCAGGAACATCAAAATAAGGCTTAGTGTGAAAGTACATTTTAAAATCAGTGAAACACTGACATTACATTGAATATTTTCTTACAATACCACGACAACAATTGAAAGATCTTACAGTGCCCTCCGACGTGTAAAAACCTGGTTGAGATCAACCATATCTGAGGAAAGATTATCTGCTCTCTGGACTCTGTATGCTTGGCGCTCACAGAGAATTTGTGAATAATAATAAAGACAGAGTTATTGAAAAAGCAATAAATCGGTTTTCACAAAATGGAAGAAATCTGCTATTCCTTTTCTGCGATTGGGAAAATATAGGAATGTACATCCACAGTATATTTTTTAGGGTAGAGATATTTCAAATACAAAATTTAAGTCAAAGTTACGCTACAGGTTTAAATTAAAGTCTAGCAAACCGAAACTGTATATGTGTATTTTGACAAAAATATTCAAGTTTCAATCTATCTTTACTTTGCCCCAAAGGGGGATCTATGAGGGGTGGCTACAGGGGCTATAGCACCCCCCACCCCATAGGCGCTCAAAAGTGTCTGCAATATTTGTATACAAATAAAACAATTTTTAATTTAAATTAAATTCATCTAAGAAATAAAAAAGAAGAGTTTTAATGATTACAGATTCGATTGTTATATTATACCATAAAGAGCGAGGTCCAGTTCCAGTTTACTTTTGTTGCCTGTTGCCCACTCTACTTTTTTACGTTTAATTGGCTTGGGAAATTGGTCAATAATGCTTGATAAAATCCGCTTCGTCCGGTTGTAGAAGGCGATTTTAACGACGATTAATACATTAAAGATGAGTGTCTCGCGACAGTAATGATTTTAGCTGCGGTCAAGGTCGAATGTTACAAATGCATACTAGCGCCATCTAGTGTAGGTGGCGTTGACTCGAGCGATTGCATTCGCTTTTTAAGATCCTTTACACACTATATAAAAATCGACTTCTCCTATTGGTCAATCCATCTCGTATTACAATATGTCTCCGTGATGCAATCAGTTTGTAGCAAGAGCTCTCGTGATTGAGAGGTTTAGATGGCTGGGTCTCACTTGGACGGCCCGAGTTCAAACCCCGTTGCTTTTTTTAATTATTTTTTTTAAGATTGTTTCTAAACAACTTTCTCTTGATTTTGGGTATGTCTTGGGTTAGTTTGGATTAGCACCTGGTTAGTTTCCTTCTCTAGGGCTCCCGTAGCGAGCGAAGCGAGCGGAGGGCCATGCGGATCGACCAATAGGAGAGGCTGATTTTCATATAGTGCTCTATTTGTGTAATGAATCTTATAACGCATTGCATTCGATGTCTTCGCGATGCAATCAATTTGGAACAAGAGCCGTCGTGGTCTAGAGGTTTAGATATTTATGTCTAGGGGCTGCTCATAACTTTGAGCGGTCAACTGTTTTCATGTACTTCACGATATAACAAGTCGTCTGTATGTGCTCTGGCGGTCTAGAGGTCTGCATGGTTGGTCTTCACTTCGACGACTCGGGTTCAAACCCTGTCGTTTTTTTTTTATTTTTTTTAAGGTTATATTTCTAAACAGCTTTTTTCTTGATTTTGGGTATGTATTGGGTTAGCATCTGGTTAGTTTCCTTTTTTTGAGCCCCCGTAGCGAGAGAAGCGAGCGGAGGGCCATGCGAAAAGTGAATTTAGGCAACCCACATTACTCTGCTCAGATTTATGGTGCAGCCCCTAGATTCTTGTGGTTTAGATGGTTAGGTCTCAATTCGGCAACTATCGGCGGCTCGGGTTCAAACCCCGTTCTTTGAATGAATTTGACGTCTGTATCTGCATTTGGGGTCTGGTAAACTTCACGACCCGCGGAATTTCGCAATTTTTATTTTTTGAATAGAAAGAGGGTGTCCTATATAGTAGTTTAAGAGAAAAAAAAATCGCGAATCCCCCATATTTGAGCCGAAAAAAAGCCCCTGGAGTTCGAGTTTTGAGGTTAAAATTTCAAAAAACAAGCCATTTCCGCAACATTGCAGTGGAGTGCTAAAGCTACTAATATTAAACAGTACTTACAGTGTTGCCAAGTTGTGTCCATTCTCTTGGGTTTGAAGATTATCCAAGTAGGCAATTGTTATTAAGATTTTTAAAAACGGCTTTATTAAGAAGAAACGAACAAATTAACAAAGCTAACCGAAATTGTTTCGCCTAGGCTTGCGTGAAGAAAGGCTTG
>MU191651.1:0-28914 GCA_016904865.1 Pissodes strobi
GTAAAACTTCATACGGCGTAAAATTCAAATATTTCCGAACAAAAAACAAATAATTATATTAAGTAGATAAATGAACAGAATATATAGCCTAATGACATTATCATAAAATTCGTGGCCTCAAGCGGTCCACTGCAGTTTCTTAAAATTTAGCTTTGCTACTTTGGTCATGATATTGAATTATTTGTATTTTTAATTTCTCCTGTAATAATTGATGGACACAGGAAAAACAACATTGTGTTTCTGCAACTAATAGTTAAATAAAGGATCTTTTTTGTTTTTATTTGGCAAAGCACTAAAACATTTTGTCCGTATCTTTAAATATAGATGAGATACTCAAAAAAATAACAATAGACAAAAATAAAAATAGGCAAAAAATAGTGAAAAATAGGAAGATTTGCGAACGTTATATCATAAAACTGAATCCGGATGGTTTTTCGAATGACAATTATTCGAACGACAGTTCTTCGAACGACATTTCTTCGAATGGACAGTTCTTCGAAAAGACAATTCTTCGAATCGACAGTTTTTCGAATGTATAATTCTTCGAATGGACTATTTTTCAAATCTTTAATTTAGTTTGGGTTAGTTCCGTTTACCGTTTTAGCAAAATTTCTGCAACGCCTCGGTGGTGTAGAAGGTAGCATTCTTGCCTGTCATTCCGGCGCTGCGGGTTCGATTCCCGTCGGTCGCGACAGATGTTTTGTTTATTGTTTTTTATTAATTTACCTTTTTTCCTAGTTTTGGGTTAGTTTGGGTTAGCCTTAGGTTAGTTTTAGTTAGCACTTGGTTAGTTCTTGTTGATTGAGCCCCCGTAGCAAGCCGAGCGAGTGAAGGGCCATGCAAAGCCCTAATAAAACCTATTAACATTTATATTATAGTCGCCTATACGCCTGTCATAACAAAATTGTCTTTATGTTTCCTCTAATTTAATATTTTCGAAAAACGGTCCTTTCGAATATTTGTCTTTTCGAAAAACTATCTGTTCGAATAATTATCCATTCGAATAATTGTCCATTCGATAAAACTGTCCATCGAAGAACTGTCTTTCGGAAAATTGTCATTCGAAAAACAGTCCTAGATTCCATAAAATATTTTGCCATGTATGTACATCAAATATTTTCTCTGTATCTTTAAATACAGATGAGAGATTCAAAAAAATTAACAATAGGCAAAAATACTGAAAAAAATAGAAAAGTCTGCGAACGTTATGACATTGTGAGCACTGGTTGCAGGTAGGCTAACAAAATGTCAGATACACTACTCAAAATACATTTTAAGAGAAGCCCTAGAGGAAGTAGGAACAAAATGGCAGTGTCAATAATCAGCTAATAGAAAAGGCAAGGTATAAGGCAGTATATTATCATCATTAATATACTTCTTCAGAATACATTTCATGAGAAGCCGTAGGTGAAGTAGATGAAGAAATTCTGTTGAATATGGGGACGATAAATAATATTACCAGATATGCCGACTACAAGTTATAATTACAGATAAGAAAACAAGGTGACAGAGAATAGACAGCAATAAGGTCTGAATATTAACATCAGCAAATCAAAAGTAAGGGTCATAAGCAAAACACACAATCGAGCTCGTCGACTAACAGTTAATCAGAACCATTATTATATTCTGAAACTAACACTAATGGTCCATAGAATCCTTCTTACGATATCAAAATTCTAATTACAAGGTCAAAACAACATTCACCAACCTGGACTGCATACGTCATTAAATCTGAGCGAGGAGGTAAAGATAATATTCCTACGCTGGGATGTGTTCTCCGTTTTATTGTATAATACAGAATAATTGACGTCAACAAAGGCCACAAGTAAAAAAATTAGAGGCTTTTAAAATTATTTTTTTAGGTACCTTAGTAGCATTAAAAAGAACTAGTGATAATTTATTTATAAGGCAAAGCATCGAATGGCGTAAAAATAAAATATATCCCACCAAAAACAAATATTTATCAAAATATTTAGCATAGAAATGCAACTATTATATAATTCGTGTCCTTGATCGCTGGGATACTTTTATAATTGAATTTTAAAGACATTTTCAGCATTTTGCTACTTCAGCTATCGTGATCCTGATGTTGCATAGGAAGTATTTTGCTTTCCTTTTATATAAATTGGCAAGCAAAGGAAAAGGCATGGAATGCCACAAAGTCTTTGTTTTAAGAAAATTGGAATTTTACCTTTCACAACTAATAACTTTAAATCAAGGCATCAAGGAAAGAATGGTTGTTATTTGGCAAAGCAATAAAACATTCTGTCAAGTACATATAGATATTTCACCCAAACCTTTGAAATACAGATGAAAAACTAAAATAAGGAACGGAATGTAAAAAATACGGACAAAAAGAGGGAAGGTCCCGAACGTCACGCTATAGCAGTTTGCAGGAAGGCAATAAAATGTCATTGTTAATAATTAGGCGAAGAAAGAAACTATTTTACCTTGAACTACGAAATAGTAGATCGACTGGTAAGGTAAGACAGGGTAGTATGCCTGAGCTTTGTTGAGTGCCAAATCCGTCATCTAACAAAGTGAATTTATGTTGAGCGTTCAACGACAATTAAAGTAACAAACTGCAAACAGCAGATTCTCATTTCATGAGAATCTGAAAATTGCAGACTTTTTATGTCAATTTTTATACATGAGGGAAATACTCGCCGTTATTAAACGAACATTATCGTGTACGAGTATAATTTTTAGCACGGTCTCGCTGAAATCAGATTTCTACCGAAAATTAGGTGAAGATCACACTCTACTTAACCTAAAAGGAGGAAATAAACATAATGATTTCTATTGTACAATTTTTCTATTACAATCAATTAAAAGCGGAAATTGGTCTCTTAGAATTTTTTAAAATAATTCCTCTAAAAATGTGACACTACTTTTTCATTCCCTTTCCCCTTTAAATATACAAACAGTCAAGAAGAATTTTATTTCATAGTTGAAGGTGTTGTAAGGGTAAATATTATATATATTTAAATATAAATAAATTTGTGTCTTTAACAAATCGGTAAAAACCATGAATATTAATTGTTAATATTCAAATAGATCATTAAATTCATGTCAAATTCTTTGGGAAACTATTATTTTTATAACTTAGTATAACAAGGTTTTTGTATTGTAAAAGTTAGCCCTCTAAACAGAGCTATGAATTAAATAATTACCTGCCTGATATTTCTTTGCAATATGCCAATTTTTTATTACTAATATTTGTTTAATTTTTTAATCGAAAAGAATAAAAACAAAATTAAATTATCGCCTCTTAAATAGCTAACATATCATAAATAATTCGCATGATAATTTTGCATGATCAAATAAAAGCGGCACGCTACGTTGAGACCTAGTTAAAGGGCAAGCACCTGGATGCAATTATCGATCTATGAGTTCAAATTGAAAATTGTGCTATCGAAATTGAAATTTTCAATTACGCAGATAAAACGTGGCCATTCGAAATATTGTTTTATCCAATCAATGTGTCTTTATTAAAGATCTCACGTAAATCCTAATAAATCAAGTTGATTTTAGTTAGTTATCTAAGTACCCAAAATCCGAGTTTGTTTCTTCTGAGATTACAGTAAATCTTTTACATCATCAGGGATGTTAGGAACTGACTTGTTACCATGTATCTGGGTATTCATAGAAAATCATATAAATTTAGATTAGAAACTTAAAACGTCATCTTTTATTAACTAATTGGTAATATAAACAAAATTCTGGTGATAAATATTTGAATAATAAGTAGGTAGATACCTAATAACTCATAATAAGATATTAATAGAAGGAATAAAATATTGGTGGTTTGGCTACCTTATTTTAATATTTTTCAATGTAGACGAATGAAATCTTTGGCGCCTTAATTCTTTAACCTTTATAAGAACGTTTAAGAATTGGATTCTGGACAACAAAACTTAACTGCTACGTAAATTCTAACTTCAACCGCAGAGTCAGTATCATGTGCATTACTTTCGATTTGAAGAAACATATTTTTATTATACATTTCTACAATTTCTTCTTAATCAGTCTCATTTTCGTTCTCATGTTCTTCTTCAAGTTCTTCATATTTGCTTATATCGTCTAGGGCTATCCCGTCGTCACTATTGGATGTCTCCATATCCCTTGATGAACTGCTTTTGCTAGCAGCCACTTGCTTTAGTGACAGTTAATCTACTTTCGTGAAAGAATGCTTCGATTATCTCTCTCTGGATTGGGTATTTGCTTCAAAATAGCAGCTGATGACAGCGGAATAATTCCACATGTTGGCTAGCTGGACTTGATGTTCTTTATATATTTTCGATCTTAACCACTGCTTTCTTCAAAAGCGCATGGTATGGTTTGAGAATGCAACCTTTGTTTTTCATTTTTCATTCGGCAATAACAGATTGCCAAAATTTTTTAAATGGGCGAAAAAAGGCTGCATGGGTGTAGCACTAATGGTAGTGGCAGTTGTGTTCCAGTCGGTGGCAATGGCACAACATGAATATCGTTTTGCTCGCAATACTGTTAAACGTGCATCGAAGTATGAGCCAAATTATCCCCAACAATTCGGTTTTCCTGGAAGTTGCTTACAATAGGATAGCAGAACATAATGAAACCAAATTTCAAAGGTCGCTGAATCAGGCCAACCGGATTTGGTTTTGTTGTAGACACTACCGTCAGGACACTCTTCTGCCCACGTTGCGATACAAATGAGGCGTTGATTTTAAAAACAGCATAAGTGCCAAAATTTAGTTTTGAGAAATTTGAAAAAAAAAACAGTTTATCTTGATGCACATTCAACTTACTAGCCAAACAATCATTAATAAATATTTTAGGGGTCTAATGGTATTTACATACTAATTATCGTTTGGCTTACCCATTTTTTTGCAATAGAAAAATATAAAAAACAGTTGGACCTGTGTCGTTTTTTCCATAATCAAAGGGCCATGTGTCATTTTTACCAGAAACGAAAAATAATTTATAATGGATAAATGCTGTTTTTAATAGAAACGGCCTGGACATATGTTGTTTTTGCTGAATTGGATAGACTTTAGAGCGTTATAAAGCGGCACATAAATGGTTTCTGCCTGAACTGCTTGGACCATCAAATAACTTGCAAGAAACTCTAGTAGATGCCACTAATATCTTGAATTTGATCATTTTGGACATATGCTGTTTTGAAATCAACGCCTCAAATGTACAGACTTTTGAATGACATCCACTAATGGTAGTCATGATCGCTCTATTAGATTTATTAGAGACTTCTGTCCTTTATATCTGTCCTTTCTACTATCTTTGATCCTCGTCTACATAGAATTTTTAAGATTGTTTTCGTCGATGTTTATAATGTTTGATGATAGAATATTTTCACATTATTAATTCCAAATTTTCAAAATAACATTGTATTATTTTCTACGTAATGTTGCTATGGACAGCTTGATATTTTGGGCAAATCGTTCTTAAAATATTATTGCCACAGAGAAATTTAGAAAACCAATCTATTCCAGATTTTTTAAATTGTTTCACCTGTTCGGTACATAATCTTTAACTAACAATCTCATATCTTGCCAGAATTTTACAACCCCATCGGACAATAGTAAATTATTTCCTATTCAACTGAAATTGAGCATTGCCCGCTATGTTTCTAAGTTTTTCTTCCCTTCATCTTCTAAAGTAATGTAGATTTGGCACGTTATAATACATTGCTGCTTATCTTAAACCTTTTTTGCTGTATTTTAGATTACCGAATGCTTTATCTTCTCTGTAATTCACGTCTAAAATTAGTTTTTTACAAAAAAGCCGTTACTTAAGAAAAATCAAACATTTACAATATTTGATGAAACCTTCTTTAGTGCTGCTAGTCAGCTGAGAACGGGAGTGATTTGAGACTCGATGAAATACAAACTATCAAACGAAAAAGCGACATCAAAATAGTTATTTATGCAACAAGTGTGTAAAGTGACTCTCTTTTTATGAATGGGAATATTGTCCAATCCCATGAATAAAAAAAGGGTACTTTACACATGAGTAGCATACAAAATTTTTTCTACTATCGAAAAATATATGAAAAAACAAAAATAATATTAAATTACTTTACGCACTAGTGCGTAAAATAAATTATTTTACGCACTAGTGCGTAAAAACCTAAACGTCAAAAAATATGTCAGATTTACTTTACGCACTAGTGCGTAAAATTACTTACTTTACGCACTAGTGCGTAAAATAACTTACTTTACGCCCTGCACATTAAAAAGGCCTATTTTACGAATCTCAGAGAGTGCGTAAAGTGAGTATTTTACGCACGGTAGTAGAAAAAATATTTATAGGATGTAGCCTACGATAGAATGAGATAGAACTAAGTTATCGGTTGTTACATGTTTGTTAAGAGTAAAAAGTAAAAAGTAGTTCTCGTCCTGTTACTGAAGTTAAGCAACGTCAGGCATAGGTAGTACTTGGATGGGTGACCGGTTGGTTTATTTTTACTTCTACCGTGTATGAATTGGATACATGATTTTTTTGCGCTGTAGGTTTACTAATGATAAGCCACGTGACAAAGAATAACATATTTTGTTTTATCTATTTTTAGTATTCCTTTATGTACATTGTGACTCCGTAAAGTTGTCAAACCGAGTATGTTTCTGATTTGTGCAGATGACGATGACGTTTAACTTCTAGGCTCCACAAGCACATTCATTTTTTTCATAGAATTTGATAACTCAAAAAAGCGAGTTATCAAATTCTATGAAAAAAATGAATGTGCTTGTGGAAAAAGTTAAACGTCATCGTCATCTGCACCAATGAGAAACATACTCGGTTTGACAACTTTACGGAGTCACATTTTAAATATGACCTATATATGAAACGTGATTCGAGAAAATCCACCACAAAGCAATAGGGCAGGAAGTCGAGTACCATCCATGCCATTCTTATGATCATATGCTAAAATGATCTTTACAACAAAATAAGAAAAGTAGCCGATTTTTCAAAATGTATTTCTAATGGTGTTACACAAAAAATCAACTTCATGGCGAAACGGAATAGCCTCTACGGTCGCGCTATATCTTTCTCTATACTACTCTATACTTTCAATCGCCTTGCCGTATTACGCATTTCATATGTAACGACTTGTAGCATCCGCGTTCGCGTAACGCTACGGCGTAACACTTTCACCAGCTTGCTCTCCAGGTACAGCCCGCCCATGACACATGTTGTAACATGCAGTGAGCCTAATGATGTTGCACTTTCAAAGTATAAATTATAAAATCCCTATTTACATGCTATACCCAATGACACTTGGACTTAAACTGATGAGAATATGCCGGCGGCAATAATTATGCGTCGCCCTTGAAAAATCTTTGACAATACCAGTCTGCCCAAGTTCGCACTCGCAGTACGCTTTCACCCCCAGGTGGGAGTATCTTTTTAGTTGACAACAAGCCGGCTATCGAATCCTTTAACCTGATATATTGCCTGTGTGACAGAATTTTAACGAGGTTTTCTTCTATATTTATATTTTGATATATCCTTTATAAAGTTTTCAGGTATTTTCCTTGGCCCTTTATATGATCCAATCTTGTCATTATTTTATTATCTTAATTTTACCTTCTTTTATATGACTTAGCTGATATAGTTTCTTTTACTGTAATTTACGAAACGAATACCGATTTCATTTTTAACGTCTCACCCCTACAAAATGATTTTTTCTTCAAACGTCAGTAAATCCGTCATTACTCGACTGTGTAGGCGGCCGTGAAGTTTCGTTTTTCCTCCGCCGGAGCTTTACTTTTCACTTTTCCGCCGGCGGAGGTAAAAGTATTGTCACAGCAACATAGATACAATACAAACAGACAACAAAATAAGCGTCAACGACTCAAGATTTATTAAACTACAATTTGTATTTATCACTCAATTTGTGACTGCATTTCTAAAAATAACTAATTTAGGAACAAATTGGTTATTATTTCATCGAACTTACTCAATAACTGCTTACCAATACGGCATTAAAACGCAATCAGAGACGCAATCTTAAAAAAATTATTATTATTGACAGTGTCCACTGACAGCTTTATGTTACATTACCATAGCAACCACCTGTGCCTATTCACCAACACCGGTCTAAGCCGCCTTGCGAACTCACTTATCTTTAATAATAATTAGATATTCTTACTATTAAAAAGAGATGTTTTTGCATTCATTTGTCGACATTTGAAGAAAAAACAGCATATTTTATTAGTTACTTTTCCTCCATATAAAATAATATACTATTTATTATCAGAATGCCATTACCCAAGAAAACAAAAAACATTTTCATTATTTTTTGCTGTAGGTTTACTAATGATATACCATGCAATAAAGAATTATTATTATTTTTAATTTTTAGTATTCTCTTATGTCAAGTTTTCAGGTATTTTCTTGGGTCCTTTCTTCAATTCAATATTGACATTATTCTATTATTTTAATTTTACCTTCTATATTATGATTTAGCTATAGTTTCTTTCACTGTATTTTCTTTAGCCGTTTCTTTAACTCAATCTTGCTATTTATTAACTATCTTAATTTTACCTTCTTTATTATAACTTACTTAGCTGAAATAGTCTCCTTCACTGTAAGTTACGAAAATAATTCCGATTTTCTTATTACCGGCTCACCACGTTGTCCTTCACCTCTACAAAAATGATTTTTTTTACCAGAAGGCCGTTACTGAAGAAGCAAAAAACATTCTAATTTTTTTTTGGTGTAGGATTGACAGACCATATAACAAAGAATAATTAATTTTTTAAATTTTTTTTAGTATTCTCTTATGTCTACTAATGCGTTACTTTCCAAAAAAACAATGTAAAATTCCAATTCTTTATTCGACTCAATCATAAAATAAGATGAATATCATTACTTACAGTCAGCTCGTTTCCACACCACCTTGCGGTAGAGCTGCCATGCCGGCGCGTTATATATTTAAAGTGCTTGGAGGCCTATATTTACTGTTTCTAAACTACTCCTATTTCTTCTTTCGCTTTATTCCTGTAAAAAATTAAAAGTCAAGGAAATAAATTCGAATATTTTTCATACATCATTTTACCCTTCTTCTTCCTCATGTACGCGGCGAAGACTTGGATCAAGTCATGATCATCGTCTGCTATGTCGATGTCGACGGCATGGGCTCCTTATTCTCCTTCTTCTTTCGCTTCGTATCTGTAGCAAAATATTAATTAAGTAAATAGATTCAAAGATTCATTGGAAATGTTTTTGTTTTCCTATTATGGGGTATCAAATCACGAAAAAGTGCATGCTACATTTGGCACGTCACGTAATTAATATACGTGAGAGATCTAGTCTGTTTCTGAGGACGGAATCAGTTCAAATGACAAAAATAAATTAAAGCTAACTGAAACTAACCGAAAGTTGATTGAACGACTAACCCAAACTAACCGAAACTAACTAAAAGTAACCAAAAGCACAAAAAGGGTTAAAATGAACAAATTTAAAAAATAAAAGTAAGTTAAAACTAACTCAGAGTAACCGAAATTTGGCGAAAAACCAAAATTAACCATAAAAATTAAAATTAGTTATAACCTATCGGATCCGGTTCAAATTACTAAAACTAACCGAAGGTTGACTCAACGACTAACCGTAAGTAACCATAAGCTCCAAAAAAGCTAGAACGTATCGGAACAGTTTAAAAATATTGAAGTCAGTCAAAACGAACCGAATTTTGGCGACTAACCAAAACTACCCAAAAATATAAAATTCGAATTTAAGGTATCGGCGCCGATTGAAATGACTAAAATTAAAACTAACTGAAATTAACTCAATATTGATTGAACGACTACCCACGACGACTATCTAACCCAGCCCAACCCAATCTAATCTAAACTAACCAAAAGCACCAAATATGGCTAAAACGTATCGAAACAGATTAAAAATATTATAGTAAGTCAAAAATAACTCAAATTAACCGAATTTTGGTAACTAACCAAAATTATCCAAAAACATTAAAATTGGTTATAACATATCGGAAAGTTGATTGAATGACTAACCAAAAGTAACCAAAAGCACTAAAACGGGCTAAAATGTATCGAAATTGGTTACACAAATTAAAGTAAGTTAAAACTAATCAAAACGAACCGAATTTTGGCGACTAAGGAAAACTAACCAGAAACGTTATATTTGGCTATAACGTGTCGGAGCCAGTTCAGATGAATACTTGGTTTCTTGACAGTGAGTGTCCAAGGTCACATCACGATACGAAAGATTTTAGTAAACGTCACGACACGTCACGACACGGTTTATGCATAACTGATTATAACGTATCGGAACCCGCACAAATAAGTAAAATAAATTGAGACTAAGTGCAAATAACCGAGAGTTGTTTGGACGACTAACCAAAACTAACCAAATGTGTTAAAATTGATTTGAACGTGTCGGAACCAGTTCAAAAGACTAAACTAAGTTGAGGCTAAGTGAAACTAACCGAAAGTTGATTAGACGACTAACCCAACTACCTCAAACTAACCAAATCTATTAAAATTTATAAGAACGTATCGGAACCAGTTCAAATGACTAAAATAAGTTGAGACTGAGTAAAACTAACCAAAAGTTGATTAGACGTCTAATCCAAACTAACCAAATAACGTGTCGAAACCGACTGAAAAGACTAAAATAAGCAGAGACTAAGTGAAACTAATGAAAGTTGATTAGACGACTAACCAAAACTAACCAAATTTATTAAACTTAATTATAACGTATCGGAACCGACTCAAATGAATGAAATACGTTAAGACTGAGTGAAACTAACCGACGGACGAACGGATTAGACGACTAACCAAAACTAACCAAATCTATTAAAATATATTATAACGTATCAGAACCGACACAATTAACTAAAATAAATTGGGACTAAGTGAAATTAACTGGAAGTTGATTAGGCGACTAACCAAAACTAGCCAAATCTATTAAAACTGATTATACCGTATCGGAACCGGCTCAAATAAGTAAAATTAGTTGAGACCAAGTGAAACTAACTGGAAGTTGATTCGATGATTATCCAATACAAACCAAATTTATAAGAATTGATTATAACGTATCGCCACTGACTCAAATCATTTAAACAAGTTGAGGCTAAGTGAAACTACCCAAAATTTGATTCGACGATTAACCAAGACTAACCAAATCTATTAAAATTGATTTTAACGTATCGTAACCGGATCAAATGACTAAAATAAGTTGATATTAAGTGAATCTAACCGAAAGTTGATTAGCCGACTAACCAAAACCAACCAAATCTATTAAAATTGATTGTAACGCATCGGATCCAGGTCAAAAAAGTATAATAAGTTGAGACTAAGCAAAACTAACCGATGTTTATTCGACGATTAACCAAGAATAACCAAATCTATTAAAATTCATTATAACGTATCGTAACCGGTTCAAATAACTAAAATAAGTTGATATTAAGTGACATTAACCGAAACTTGATTGGACGACTAATCAAAATTAACCAAACCTATAAAAATGTATTATAACGCGTCAGAACCGGTTCAGATGACTAAAATAAGTTGACTCTAAGTGAAACTAACCGAAAGGTTAAGGTTAACCAAATCTAAACAAATATATTAAAATTGATTGTAATGTATCGGAACTGGCTTAGATAAGTAAAATAAGTTGGGAGTAAGTGAAACTAACCGAAAGTTGATTGAACGACTAATCAAATCTATGGAAATTGGTTGCAACATATCGCAAACGGCTCAAATGAGTAAAATAACTTGAGACTAAGTGAAGTTAACCGGAAGTTGATTAGACGACGAACCAAAAGAAACCAAGTTTATTAAACTTGATTATAACGTATCGCAACCGACTAAAGTGCCTAAAATAATTTGAGGATAAGTGAAACTAATCGAAGGTTGATTAAACGACTAAGCAAAACTAACTAAATCTATTAAAATAAATTATAACGTATCAGAATGAGCTCAAATAAGTAAAATAAGTTGAGACTAAATGAAACTAACCGAAAGTTGATTAGACGACTAACCAGAACTAGCCAAATCTATTAAAATTGGTTATAACGTATCGGAACCAACTCAGATAACTAAAATAAGTTGAGAGTAAGTGAAACTAAGCAAAAGTTGATTAGACGACTAACTAAAACTAACCAAAGCTATTAAAATTGATTATGACGTATCGGAGCCGGCTCAAATAAGTAAAATGAGTTGAGACCAAGTGAAACTAACTGGAAGTTGATTCGACGATTATTCAATACTAAGCAAATTTATTAAAATTAATTATAACGTATCGCAACTGATTCAAATGGCTTAAATAAGTTGAGACTAAGTCAAACTACCCGAAAGTTGATTCGACGATTAACCAAGACTAATCAAAACTATTAAAATTGTTTTTAACTTATCGTAACAGGATCAAGTGACTAAAATAAGTTGATATTAAGTGAATCTAATCGAGAGTTGATAAGCCGACTTACCAAAACTAACCAAATCTATTAAAATTGAATATAACGTATCGGAACCAGCTCAAATAAGTAAAATAAGTTGAGACTAAATGAAACTAATCAAAAGATGATTAGACGACTAACCCAAACTAACTAAATATATTAAAATTGATTATAACGTATCGGAACCGGCTCAAATGACTAAAATAAGTTGAAACTAAGTGAAACTAACCGGAAGTTGATTAGACGACTATCCAAAACGAACCAAATTTAGTTAACTTAATTATAACCTATCGGAACCGACTCACATGACTAAAATAAGTTGAGACTAAGTGAAGCTATACCGAAAGTCGGTTAGATGATAAACCGAGAGTCGGTTAGATGATAAACCAAAACTAACCAAATCTATTAAAATTGATTGTAACGTATCGGAACCAGCTCAGATAAGTAAAATAAATTGAGACTAAGTGAAACTAACCGATAGTTGATAAGACGGCTTACCAAAACTAACCAAATCTATTTATATTGATTATAACGTATCGGAACCGACTCAAATAACTAAAATAAGTTGAGAATAAGTGAAACTAACCGAAAGTTGATTAGATGACTAACAAAGCAAAACTATCCAAATCTTTTAAAATTGATTATAACGTATCGGAACCAGCTGTAAAATAATTTGAGACTAAGTGAAACTAACCGAAAGTTGATGAAACGCCTAACCAAATTTGTTAAAATTGATTATAAAGTAACGAAACCGGCTCAAATAAGTAAAAAAAGTTGAGACTAGGTGAAACTAACCGAAAATTGCATCGAATGCAGTATTTACAACCACCACTAATGCTATTAATTGCAAAAAACGATCGAAACTTGAAGTAATATGCATTTATGTGGTATATTTTGATAAACTAAACCTACGTAATCTGCTAAAAGTCATTGTGTTAAGGGTGAGTGAGGGTGACTTTTAGTTTCTCACGACAGACTAGTCGTGTCTCATATCGTTAGACGAGGAATGTCAGACGAATCGAATGCAAATGGCCTTTTGCGTCTTCAACCACACTTATAACGTTATAAATTGTAAAAAAAACGAAAATTCAAGTAATATTCAGTTATTTGGTATATGTTGGTAAAGTAAACTTACATATTCTAACCTGATTTCACCCAAACTTCTATCAACTATTATATTTCTACACAATTATGGGTTTTCTCATATCCCAGATTTAGTAAGCATTGCATTCTGCTTCGGCATTTTCAATGTCTGTCTCCCTTGGTTGCATCTTTGTGAAGGACTGTGAATTTTTGTTGTTAGTTTACTAATGATAAACCATGCATTAAAGAATAACTAATATTTTCTTTAATTTTTAGTTTTTTTTATGACAGTGACACACACACTGTGGCGCTCGACGAGCGGTGTGCGCGCGAAGATATTAGTTGACATGGTTCTTGAATAGTTGTAGGTTGTAATTAGCGGAAAACAAACGCACAGCTCTCTTCTGAATGGAATCCAGCAGCTTTAGGGTGTGCTTTGGTGCCACACCCCAGATGTATGAGCAATATTCTAAGCATGGTCTGATTTGCGCTTTATAGAGCAAGAGCAACTGCTGCGGTGTAAAGAGTTTTTTTGTTGCGAAATAGCTCACAAAGCTTCTGGGAGGCTGAGGCCCGCCCGCATTAATGGTGAATGTGCCTGAGATCTGTCCATAAACTGCAACGTGCAGAGATCGTTTCTTTAGGAAACTGGCAAGCCACCTGCAGAGAGAGGCCGGCACGCGGCAGCCCGAAGGACGGCAGTTTGTTGAGCAATCCGTCATACCAAACTCTGTCGAATGCCTCCCAAATATCCAACGCAATCTCTCTTTGCGAAAGCCGTATTGATTATCGCTGATTATTCGGTGATTCTCGAGGTACTTGAGTAGCTGCTGATTGTCTACACGTTCCATGACTTTGGAGATTATGGAAAGCAAGGCAATTGGGCGATAGTTTGAGGGCGTGGTTTTCTTGCCTTTTTTTTGGAACAGGTTGTACTCGAGCGACTTTCTAAGAAGATGGGTAAATTCCTTTTCGGTAAGACAGATAAAAAGATCTGGAAAAAGGGGTGTTGTTTTTCATTCTTGTTGTAATTTTACTACCTTAATTTTACATTCTTTGTTATGACTTAGCTGCTATATTTAAATTTCTCTCTAAGCCTATTATTTAAAACTAAGTCGTTCAGTTCAGTAGCGGTTGAAACTAGACTGCCTCCACTTTGGCCATTCCAATTTTCTGCTCTACTAATATTTTTCGAAATAAAAGGCAATATTTATTTATTTATTAAACAAACAACAACACAATTTTTCAACGTGCAGAGTGTAATTTACTCAAACTAACCCTTACAAGCAAAGAAGATGTAGTTTTCGAGTGATTCTTAAGTCAACACATAAATTTTATTCATATTTTCGTTTTCCTAGATAGAAATTAAACTTCACATTTAGACAAAATTGTTTGATATTTCGGTCATATGTGTAATTCTGAATGAAATTTAAAAAGATGTCGATATCGGGCATCTTGATTCGTCTCGAAAATATACTTGTTCAAAATTGTCCTACCAATTTGAATTATATTGAGAATATTCGTTATTCAAAAGCGTATCACGTATATATTAACTGTCAAAAACACACCCGGAAATACAACAAGATGTTATTGGATTATCCGACCTCTCTCTGTTATAGGCAAAGTGCCTTGTAGTCTGTGGCATTTTATCAGGTAAAAAATTTAAGCTTGATAGAAGTGAGCTTTTATCGACTTGGTTTTTCACTTGGAAATAATTAAATTGCAGCAGATTTTATACCTGCAGTAAAGTAAACATGAAGCTCCACAAACATAGCTTTTATTTTAAAGACAATGCTCAAACTGCTGCCTTTGTCAAAAACTTCGCGCCTTTACGCCTGAAGCTGCACAATACGACATTCAAAGAAGAACTTTTTTTCCACGTGAACACTTTCCGTATGCAACGTACATGATATACACATTTTAATATCCGCCACATCAATTACTAAAAGCTTTATGCGTAATTATGAATTATCTACTATTTCTAGGTTATTAAAGCCTCATTAAAAAACTTTCTATAGAAAATGTTCAAGGATGCCAAGCTAAATACCCTAATTAATTCAATAGGGCTCCAGTGGCAGTGCTTTGAAAACAAAAGGGTTTAAATTATAACCTTAGAATAATAGTCCAGAGCGAAGCTAGCTCCTAATATTCATTAGGATTATTGTGAGCCACTTATACTGGCGATGCTTAATTAGCCAATTTTTATATCAAGATTTTATTTCCTTGAAATTAAGGTAGATAGTGCATTAATTTGCTTATTCATCCGAGTCGTCGGTCGGCGCGAGTCTAGCGAGACAAAAATGAACTTGCTATTTTTTTCTATTACTTATTTTAATAAAAATAAAATCTAAAAATGTTCAGTTGTGCTACATAAAGAGTTGAAGACATCGCTTTAAATTTGATATATTCCTTTTTCACATATTTATTCAATAAACCTTATAAATTAAGGCTACTAAAGTTACACGAAAAACACGACTCAATTTAATTTGATCTTATTTAACGATATTTATGTGTAGAAAAAGCCGAATGGATTTATGTAAAGCTCAAAAGAGTAGGTCGTTGGAGCCTTTTGCACATTGAATACCAGTGTGCAGGCCTAATCCATTAAGACGGAATACTCCACTAAATGAAAACGAGCTTTACTTTTAAAACAAAACGGATGATGCTAGAGACGTGACATTTTAAATATAGGCGTCAGGCGTCAAATTTAATATAAATCTTGCATTTATTCGCTATGTTACCAATTATTTATACAAATTTATAAAAATACAAATTTCTTCTTTCAGTTTCAGACCTATGCACCAAATTTCAGATTCATAACACTTACCTTTTAGGTTCTAAATCTAAACTCGTTTTTTTTGTTAGAGGGATCATATACCCTTTTAATAACGTATTAACATAAGATTTAGTACACATTAGAAATACACCTCTTAAGAATATTAATGGCAATAAATTATATATTTTATTATTTACTATATATAAACCAATTTATTAACAATAAATATTATCTGATAATTATTATTTAGCATATCAGCTGATAATTCTAAATATATATATTTTTGCACCTGGAAAATAAACAAAGCCGAAACGGAATCGCATTACATGTTAAGAATGTAATATAACGAGCTGCAGATCCAATAAAATTGATTCGATAGAATAAAATCATTTTAACTTCCAGGAAAAAATTAAAATATTGACAATTTAATTTAGTTGTTTCTCATCACATCACATTATTACCGATTTAATGCAATTGTAACGACAAAATAAAATTTACTATAGCAAAAAGCTATTAATCAACCTAGTTCATATTGTCAGAGTCAGAACTGATGTCAGATTTGTTGTCTTCATTTCATCGTTATTGTCATTTTCGACCGTAGTAGTTACAAGTGGCGGAATGTCAAGTCCCTTGAATTGGTGAAAACCCATGATTACGATTTACATAGTTTTTTCAATGACCTATAAATATTTCGTTTATTACGTTTTCTCATGCAGCAAAAACTTCTAATCGTGGTCCTTAAAAATTAGATATGTAATGATTGTATTTTCGTTTACATTCGAACCATACCATTTCAGCTTTATTAAAGTAGCAGTGACATGGTGCCATGAAGGTTTAACATATTTATCAAGGAGGTTTTTATTTTTTTCACTGGATCAATCATAACATACAATGTTCCATATTTGATCTCTCATAGTTTTTCTGGTAAATTGATATTGCTTTTCTTTGATTACCCTGCCTCTGCTTGGTCTAAGATGTTCTTGGGATTTCTTCTGGTAAACCAGAATGGTAGCTTGCATAGTCCATTATTATTAAAGACTTTGGGGAAGAATCAGAACCAGTTTTCAAAATTTTTCCTGTTTATGTTGCCATTATATTCCCCAGTCTTTACCCCACATTTGAATATTAAATTAGCTCTTTCAATGAAGCCATCATTTGTTCCACTGTGGACCAGAAAAAATCGGAGATTATACTGAATTGTAATCCATATTCTCATAAACATCAAAATTTTTATAAAATATCCAAAATAATTTTACCATAATATAAATTATATGAAGGAAAGTACCTAGCACTAAATACATTGAAAAGGTATGGCAGCAAACTCTGTGTGTTTATTTTTTAAATGTAAAAAAGTGGGGGTCAATCGAATTGTTTGGTACTCACAGAAATTTACATCGAAGCAATATGAGCTTTTTTATCCGTTTTGTAAAATCCGTGAAATTAATATATTGCATTCTCACATAGGCACTGTGAATTTTTGGAGGCCACAGAAGAAACTGTGAAGGGCCATAGCACCCAAACTGTCCAATTGGACCTCAGTGTTTGTAATTTTTTTTACTTTGAAGCTTTCACTCGAAAAGTGTATAAAAAGATAGAATTACGAAAATTAATAAAGCGCAGATTTTAATTACGAAACTCTAAAAAGACAAGAAAATAATTTTTCCTTCATTGTTTTGCCAGCTGAAGATCCACGTCACGTCTATGAAAACCGGAGTAAAACCTGGTGGACCTAAATTTTTATTTTTAATACAGTCTCCTAAAAAGCTTATTCCGTCATGTCCAATAAATATTTTCTGTTGTTTGATTTCTTCCTCTTAAAACGTTTACTTTATATCAATTTTCTTAAAGAGTCCAGTTTTGGTTGTTATTGATTTGTTTGTATTATTTTTGTCAGTTCATTCTTACCATTGTTAACTGGTTGTTAAGTAACATTTTTGTTGTTGTTGGCCTGTTGGCCCTTAAACATACTCCATATTTCTTGGAGCATTTCTGATTGATTAAACGATTGTCCGAAATAAACTGACAGCATAATCTTTCTTTGATACAAACATCTACCAATTGATATTCATATTATTAGTAATTAATACATTATGGTAAAATGTAATGTTCTAGAAATAGTGGTATATCTTTAGAAATAGAAAGATGAAAAGATAAACTAAAAAAAGAAAATGTCTATATAACCATTACCCTAGTAAGTCTAAGATTACTTAGATATACCAGAAAAAAAAAACGTGACGCAGCACACAACTGAAGTGAAACTTCTGAAAGAGATATTAGAACTCCACTGATGACCCCGTGAAACTCAACCTTTGTTTTATTTTTTTCCCACAAAGCATTTTTTTTTCTTTCAATTTTTGACATCCTTGACCTCGTAGCTCAACTCCTTCGCCTTAATTAAAGTGGTGTTTAACTTTGGCTTCCGTTTCGTTTGATTTTTTCATTTCTCCTGACTTACTACCTTCGCTAAAGAAGTTTCACTTTAAAAAATTGTGTTATTTATTTTATTGCGTATATTGAATTGCATGAACGGAAAATACAACTTTGCCAATGTGTAGCCAGATATTGAGGCTACTCACCAGTGAAAAGTTTATCAAAATCCATCAAGTCAGTCAAAAGATGCGATCACAAATAGCAATTTGAATTATAGTGAATCCCTTCGTATGTACCTCAAATTTACAATTTCTTGACTAGTAAATATAGTAAAACTTACTATCCTAATCACGTTACGATTTGAAAAGTCATCTCAATTTCAAAAACGGGGACCTAAATGATCTTCGTAACTTCATCCAATAGATCTGATACCACTTTTATCAAAAGTAAGTATAAGAATTAATTTTGAGGAAACAAGTATAATTTGAGTATTTCACGTCCAGTGACCTTTAATCTAAACGCTAGGACACATCGTCGAAACTTTTGAGAAGAGGCAAAACATTGGCAGGATATATAAACGTTGTGTTCTGGTCACCTCTCAAAGGCGTTTGATTATGTTCCATATAGCCTCTTACTAGAAAAACTAGCATTTCATAATATCTTTTCTCAGGAAGTAAACCACTCTGCAGTTAGACTTCTATCTCTACGACAAACCTTAAAAATTAACACCCTTCCGTAAACCTTTACCACCTTACAAAATATATTTCGGTCTCAATAGACTGTTCATATTTTTTTCAATCAAATTCCCACTCGCGGAAGCCAATTTTAGATTGACGATATGAGAAAACAAATTGGATGTATTTCATAGAAAGAATTTATATTGTTTTGAGGTATAAAACGACTTTCTTCCGAGGATAGAGTTCGCTCCAGGAAAACATATTTTTATCCTCATGAGAACATTGATGATTGAAACACCGCAAATTTTTTTTTCAAAAACTGTATATCTAATGTTTTACAATAATTTTTAAATTGAAAATGGTTATAATAATAATAATAATAATAATAATAATAATAATAATAATAATAATAATAATAAATAAATACATAACGTCAGAAGAACTGAGACAGAAAAAGTTACAAAAGATGAAAACCTTGCAGTAGAGCTGAAGAACTGACAGCCGTTCTTCAGCTGACTAGTCTTTACAATCCCATTGGTAATTTTGGCTGTAGGGATCACTCCTCAAAACCGAGGGTTTTCTGCTGCCTATTCAAGATCAAGGGATTCCCACCAGAAACTATCTCAAATACATAATAATTGGAGATGCTTCGGTGGCGGATGATCCATGTCGATATGGCTGTCAGACCATATTACAGGAGGATGCCAAACGTTTGCAGCAACAGAATAAAAAGCCAGGCTCGATGCAGTTGCGAAGGTAATCCATCTGGAACTACCAGACAAGCTGTTGCTGCTGCAGACGGAAAAGGTAAATTACTATAAATACACTCCCGAATCTGTTGTAGAAAGTAACAACCATAAGATTTACTGGGACCGCACTGTACTTACTGACCAGAGGGCGACCCACAATAGACCGGACATCATTCTCGTAGATAAGCGAGCCAAGGAAGCCACACTGATCGACATCACCATACACAACAACAATTTGCAGGTCAAGTACGCCGAAAAGATCGCCAAATATCGAGACTTACAAGAGAAAATCCGGCAACAATGGGGATTGGAGAGAGTACGAACGGTGCCAATCATTGTGTCATCAATAGACCTCATTCCAAAGAACCAAACCTCAAGGAACTATGATTGAGCGAACATCTCTTCAAATTGACGCAGAAAGCAGTATTTGGTCGAGTTCAATGCAGCAAAGACCCAAGTGGCCACGTTTACCAAGAGGGCCAATACGGCAGGTCCTGACATCATTATGGCAGAATCGACTATCCCTGCATCCTCGTCAATAGGACCGCTGGATGTCTCGATCAACAGCAGCATTTAAAGATCCTTTACACAAATAGTGCACTATGTAAAAATCGACATCTCCTATTGGTCGATCCATCTCGTATTACGAGATGTCTGCGTAATGCAATCGATTTCTATCAAGAGCTCTTATGGTGTAGAGGTTTAGTTCGTCGAGTCTCACCTGGAAAACGCGGGTTCGAAACCCGTTGCTTTTTTTATTTTTTTTTTTTAAAGATTATGTTTCTTAACAGCTTTTTTTCTTGATTTTGGGTATGTCTTGGGTTAGATTGGGATAGCACCTGGTTAATTTCCTTTTCTTGAGCTCCCGTAGCGAGCGAAGCGAGCGGAGGGCCATGCGGATCGACCAATGGGAAAGGCCGATTTTTATATAGTGCACTATTTGTGTAAATGATCTTATAATGCTCAACAGCAATATGTCCTGACATGACCACGTTGCTAACATCGCATAATCAGACTCCCAGAAGCTTAGTGCGTTATTTTGAAACAAACATTATTGTATACACCGCAACAGTTGCTCTTGCTCTACAAAGCGCAAATAAGACCGTGCTTAGAATATTGCTCACACATCTGGTGTGCCAGACCAAAGCATACCCTAAAGCTACTAGATTCCATTCAGAAGAGAGCTGTGCGTCTCGTCAGCGACCCGAAATCTGGATAGTTTGGAACACCGCAGACATGTGGCCGAGATGTGCTTGTTTTACAGATACATTCACGGCAGATGTTCCCAGGATTTGGCCCGCCTCATCCTGCCCCTGGCAAAGCCTGTCAGACAGAACATCGCTTTACAAGAACTTCTTTGTCTAGCGCACTGCATCACTGTGGAACTCACTCCCAGGTCATCAACTCACTCCCAGGTCATCTGTTTCACAACCTACAACGATTCCAGAACCGTGTCAATCAATATCTCCGCACACACACACCGCTCGTCGGGCGCCATAGGATCTCCCTTTAGTATGTGTGCTACTGCCATAAAAAATACAGACATGTCTGTGCGACTAGTATACGTAGGCTAAATAAAACTATAATGAAATAGCAGAATCAATCAACAATAAAAAGCCGATAAGAATATTCACAGTAAAGCGCATGCAAAACTTAGCTTTGGTCCCACACGTTGATAATATAATGGTATAGTATTAGACTAAAGGATGATCCAAGTAACGCACATTATCTACTATAAGCGGTTATGACTAAAATGCGGCATTGAGAGCAAAGGTCAATTGTGAAAATTAACTACGTAAATACAGACCTGTCTTAGCTGTATAAATACCTGCCAATAAGCCTCTTGACCAATGCGCATCTCCTCCGCGGCGGAGGATGGTGAACGAATACAGACTTGCCGCTGATGCAGTTCGACGGCTGAGGGGCAGAGGAGAAAAACCCTACAAAAACAGGTGGTGGCGAAAGCCGTCAGTAGCAGTAGTTTTGTTTTTAACGGTTTTGATAGGTGCTGAGTGAAATCAAATTTTTTTATCGCATTCTTTTCGAAACTTATTACCCGTGCTGTTGACTATATATCTACTCTTGTATTTACGTAGTTAATTTTCACAATTGACCTTTGCTCTCAATGCCGCATTTTAGTCATAACCGCTTATAGTAGATAATGTGCCTTACTTGGATCATCCTTTAGTCTAATACTATACCATTATATTATCAACGTGTGGGACCAAAGCTAAGTTTTTCATGCGCTTTACTGTGAATATTCTTATCGGCTTTTTATTGTTGATTGATACTGCTATTTCATTATAGTTTTATTTAGCCTACGTATACTAGTCGCACGGCCTTTATATTCCAAGCTGAATATCATGTAAGTTACATTTGCTGATTATGTTTTCGATATCCCTTCTTAAAATATATTTATTAAAATAAAACTAAATACACTATATTAATTTATTTATTTCTAACACTTTTGAAGCTTATTTGGCTCATAGAAATAAGATTCGAAGTTCGCATACAGGGATCCACAATTGCCTTATTATCTAAATATAAGGTGTTAAAAAAATCACTGGAATATTCCAATGCGGTTTCAAATTGAATAAACATAATTTTATGTTTTTTTTTTTGATCTAATTAATCAGTAGAACCGCCAATGAGGCGCTGGTAATCTACTGCGATAGCCCACAGTATAACGTCCAAACTGGTAGAGAGTTGTTGCAAGGCACTCAACAAGCTAGATCGGCAAACAAACTGATTCTAACTTAAGTTGTGGGGCTCGAAGGGCGCAGAGGCAACCAAAGGGTCGATGAAATAGCCAAGGCACTCTCGTCAGGCTCTTTGGTGAGACCAAAACCTTTTTGTGAGTTATGAAATGAGTAGCAAGGTGATCTCAGGAATGATGGAGTGTTTGAACAGGAGAGAAACAAACTAATAAGTTCATAAAGACTTTTTTAGCAAAATTCGCACTCTGATGGGTCTGATAGATGAAACCATATGTGTGTTTTGCCAAGAAGAACAGGAAACTGCAAAACAAGTTCTATGCCACAGTGAGGATACATTTCAAACAAATGGAAGAAAACAATCCAATGCTACACTGTGGGGTCAATCTCAAGGCTATAGAGTATAAACAGAGGTACAAAACCAGATTAGGTGCTTTAAAAACCGGGAGAGCCACAATAGATCTTGCAGGATAGTGGCTTAAAAATTCCCAAAACGTCTAATCTCGATAACTGCGCACTCCTGGTTTGGAAATGAATTTGTACGGCTTATTTATTGTGTTTTATGAAGTTTAAATGATATCTTTTTGATAGGTTTTGCATACAAGGTTAAGAAATCATATAGCCAGCATCAAATACAGGATATGCATTTATCTCCTAAATTGCTACATTTACAACAAAAGTTTTGTCACAATTAAGAGAATAAGGGACGCTTTGGATTGAGCTGAAATAGTAAAATTTAGCGTAGGTTAACATCCATCGGCGTTCATCGAACCAATATTAATTATATACTGTATAGAGAAATTGGATATACGCCAATGGCAAAAGTATTTTCGTATAATTTTTTTAATCTCTGACTCATCCAGAAAAATAACGTCTTGCATTTTTGGCACCTATTTAGTAGTTATTTTTCAGATTTTTAACCCTTCTTGTTCAGAATAAATCTTAGGGTTGAAAAAAATCACCATAATATCGCTTTACCAGTGGTATAACTTATTTGTCTATAAAAATGTCATCGACGTTAAGCAACTAACACAAAAATACGATAAAATTCCTACTAATGTGCCCATAAAATGTTCAAATATAATAAGTATTTTCCAGATTTTTAAGAAAAGATGATTCCATTTTTGACTTACCTACCGTTATATAAATTTTTCTTCTTCCTGTATACCGAGAAACTTTGCCTTAAAATTAAGGCGATATTAGAAAATTTAACCTATTGGTAACGTTACTGCTTCAGTATCCCTAGACTTAGCCTTAACTTGTTCAAAACCACACGGCCTTAAAAATTGCATGAGAAAATTTATTGAAGAATTTTTTCTTTAGATTTAGGATCTACATTTATTTAAATTTATTTATATTTTATAATCTTAAATACATAGTTGTCGAGCTAGTTTTTCTTGTATAAAATAATTCGCTGTAGTGGAGTAGAGTGACCACAACGCAGACACTTTTTGGAATAAGGCACCGGTTTTTGGTTGAGAAGTCCTTTGTTGCGAGTATGAAAGCATTTGAAGTGTCCCAACGTCTCAAAGGCTTATCATCTTGTTCTTACCATATATAGCATATTGCAAATCTCTTTGAATACGTAATATTGTGGTAGGTAGCGATCCAGCGATATCGACGTATTTTCAGCCGGATTCTTCATTGAAAAAAGGAGGTCATATAAAAGATATTGGTTTATTTAAATAACAAAATTTTTCAGTGTCGAAGCAACTTCGATTTTTATGATTCCTTTATAGCAAATTTAAGGGTTTTAAATCTAAAATCAAAGTTCTTGAGCGCGTCATTATGAGCGGCTATTCCTTTTGAATTATTAGAAAGGTTGAAGAAAGATATGCTTAAATATCTTCGCCCGCATAGTGGATATTGTACACTCTAGCCGCTACGGAAAAATATCAGCTCATTAATAAATTGCGATTTTCCCTATAACGTACCTTTCTATCCTATGGTGTAAAATATCACTTATTTCCCCTAAAATACCACTTTCTCGTTCAATGTTAATGGTCTCATTTATTTAGTGCGAAGGAAATGTAATTTTGCGCCTGCTCAAACAAGGATGTTCCTTATAAACCAACGCAATAAACTGAATCATATTAGATAAATAGCCTTCAATAAAGCATCAAATCGAAGAATAAACTTACATTATTTTATTTCGGTTTATCTCTAAAATAGAAATGCTTCAAATAAAATTTTGCTACACAATATAACATGAAATAAAATTACCAATCGGTCAATAATATACTTTTACATTATTATTTTAACGACCGTTGATCTTGAATGGAAAAGCAGTTCTATTTATACGGTCGCACGCTATTATTCCTCATGTAAAATGGATGTAAAAACCTATAATGCTATTGCCCCGATCTCTCCACTTGGGTTCCGAAATAATGCTAGTCCTGAATTTGCAGATCGATATTTTATATTACCAGGTAGTTGCCCTTTAAAGGCATATTTTTTGTACGGAATGGAGCTGTGGTTTCCCAACAATTTCCAGAAAGAAAAAATCATATATATCTGCAAGATAATGCCCCAGTAATGAATATATAGTTATTTGTTCAAAGTATGGCCAATTTTATATATACAAAAAACGAATTTTTCACATCTGAGCCCAGCGTCTATGAAAAAAGTCCACTGGACATATGTGGATCATTTTCATAGACGCTGGGCTTAGGTGTGAAAAATGTAGTTTTTTTATATAAAAATGGCCACACTTAGAAGAAATAAATATATACCGTCTGCTGAAACATCACTTTGCGGATATATCTGATTTTTTTGTTCTGGAAATCGCTGCGAAACCATAGCTTTGTTTCTTACAAAATATGCCAGATGTGTTTTGAAATGAATTGTTGCCGCAATTGGCAAAAAAGTGACTTTGGTGTTACTAGATTTTTTGTTTTGTGTTTGCTTATTAATGCAACTATTGCACTAGAATAACAAATTCGGTTCTGTTTAAATAAAAAAAAAACCTGTATAAATAGACCAAAACTTATACATCTACATACAGATAATCGTAGGTAAAGTTAATGTCCAAATAATAGTTTGTATTTCTAGATTTTCGCGCAATTTAATTTTAACTTTAGTTATTGCTTGTTTAAATATAAAAAGTGGTGTATCTACGAATCTGCTGCCACACTCTGTTAATAGCAGAGAGTAAGGTTATAGTTGATATAAAATAATATTGAAATAATATGAACAATAAAAAAAATCAAACGGGTTCAAAACTAGTAAACAGAAATTAGTTATATGAGAAGAGGCACTTGAGGAGAGCGTGCAAATCCTGCTGCTCAATGAGATATAGGTTCGGTTAAGGGCGCCAGCAGCTCTCTACCAGTCGAACTGTTAAATTTTATTGATTTATAATTATTATTGTAATAACCTAGCCTAAGAACTTCAATAGCAGGACACCTGTTGTTTCACACATTAACAACAATTATCAATAAACGCGGATATTGTTTTTGATTTGTTGAGGAGTGGTACCTAGCACATTATATAGACAGTTGTATGTTTACTGTTTTTATACTTTTTCTCAAAATAAACAATTGTTGAAATTTTTGATTTTTTTTGCTATTGATTACCATTTATTTTATTAAATAAATTAAATATGTATTCTTTAATTCAACATGAGAACACGTACGAAAGGCTGTTGTAAAGTTTCAAGAATTATATAAATAGTAGAGTAAATGGAAAAGTGCTTTTTATACATTGATCCAACAGTCATATTCTGGAAGGATAACTTTTTATTCGTTCCAGATTCAGTGCGTGACTGCGGGTAGTTATAAATAAAAGAATTGCTTTCTTATTTTCTCGGAACAATTTGAGCAACGTGTTATGGCATCCGTAAATCAATATCCTGAGCTATTATTCATTTTAAACAAGTGGCGCTTTGATTTATTTCTGAAATCTGGTAGTGAGTTTGAACCGATTGGTATTTAGCGGCAATAACATAATTTGATATGAATATTAGTAAAACAGGGGGGCGAAAATAACTTTCATTTTGCATGTCACAGAAATGAATTTGGGCAAAATGTTTTCAGTCTATCCATAAATACCCTGAAACCATGAAGTTTAATGATAACTGTTTGCCGGGGCAATTTTAATATTGACTGGTTCGCTAGATTGTAATTATTTAATTGTAAAAATAAATAAAATATTAATTATTCATTAAAGTCAATTCGCGTTTTAAGGACAAAATAACATTGACTTATCTTTTGAATATGACAGTATATAAGGACAGCATTTCTCATAATGAATTTCCCTGAGGAGTAAAGAACTGTATCACCTCAAATATTTGCCTTTTCGCTCTTAGATGAAAACTACCTTAACACTAACTTAAATAATGGCTCAGAACATGAATATCCAACTAACCCACAGAATCACAAACTTAGTACATTCATCAATTATACCAAAACCTGTAAATTTCCAACTGTCGCAAACAGGGCTGGATTCTGAATAGTCAATAAACTTTAGTCTTCATGTAATTTAACAAAAGGGTGTGCTTACGACCACAGGACAAAAGCGAAAACATTAACAATGCCAGATAATATTATGAAATAAAGGTATTTTTTTGGGTCCTATATTTTGAAATTACTTGCCACAATTTCGAGGTTTTAAGTAAAATTTGACCTCGAATTTTCCAATAAAAGTGAAAGAATCCGCTGCCTATCGTTTAAATCCTTGCACTTCCCATCTTGAAAATATTTTAAATGTGATTTCGGTCAAATAAATCTACTTACCTACCACAAAAGCTATACTCATCGTGTAACGTTCAGATTTAGATCATAATATTTGTCGTTAAATTTGGGCCAGCCCCGGTAGTACTCGCGTTTCAGTACATGGTACGATCGTGGGTTTGGGTATTTGCGCCGGCGTTTTGGAAGGTCTGAAAATTTTTGCGACAACTCGGGGGCTCGCGAAATGGTTTTAGCTGGAAACGCTTCTGGCTCTTTCGCTTTCCACTTTTAAAGGCCGGGTGAGGTAGTCGATGTGACTAAGTTGTTCTCGCCAACGTAGTTTGGGCGGATTTGTTCGACTGACCTCTAAATTTTCCGTTTTGGGTTTGGCAAAAATCATTGTATTGCCTGCAGTGTTTTAAAGTACGGAGTTCTCGTATAGAGGATTTATTTCTATTCGTAACGGCATTATATAGTGTGGAGTCAGCCAGTTAGCTTGGCTTATTTTTTTTGGTGCCCTCTGGGTTTTACAGAGGGCCGCACCCCCTAGGCCGAAGTTCTGGCTAGGAGTTAGCGCCTCAACACTTGAGGGAGCTCAACATTTAGGGGTACCTGCCCGTTGTGTAGAGCCTAGTTCTTCACGGAGCAACCGGATTGTTTTGGCGTTAGGACAATAGCGAAGCAGTGCTAAGTTAAGTAACCAAATAGTATAGGGTTATCGGTGTTGTGTTGTTTCTTGATGTTGTGGGAAAATGTGTATTGCGCTCCTTATTTTTATGATTAGTTTAGAGCGCGCTATTTGTTATCTTTAGCGGACGTGTGCGCACCGTTGAGTCCTGTTAAGTTCGATCCCTACCTCTTTGGGATCCAGTCGGAGCTAAGCTCGATCAGTTAGTTTTATTATTTGGCGGACTCAACCGCCTGTTTTTTCCCCCTTTTCCCCTATCAGTTTGTTCTTATTGTTTTAGGATTAAAGTGTTTAATTGATTTCGCAGTGTTTCATTTGGCTTAACATTTAGTGAGCGCATAGACATTCTTTATCAGATAATTTAAGTTTTTTTGGCGGAGTATCGAGCACTGGGGTTTTGTAGCAAATTCCGGGAACAACGCGGGGACTTCCACTTCGGTCCTTGTTGAAGCTGGTGGCGCCCAAAGGACTTCACGAAGAGGCCGTGGCTAATTGCACGCACACCACAGAATTTGCTGCAGGACCCTATGTCTTGATTTTCCCCGTGTCTAATCCAGTGAAGGAGATCTGGTCGGATTCGGGTAGGTGGTTTTATTCTAATTCTTGGTGGAACTCATCATAGCTCCACAAGCTATTTAACAACGTACAATTTAATTCATAATTTCTTCTAACTTTTCAAAATAAAAAAAAATAAAAAAACAGATTTTCTTTTTCGAAAGAAAAGCGCGTGGCAATCGATATGGAAAAAGTTAAATTTTAGCTC
>MU191652.1:4525-34255 GCA_016904865.1 Pissodes strobi
AAGAATGGAAAATTATCGAGCAAAGCTCAAAGAAACAAGTCTACAGTTCTTCATTTCGAAGGTGACTGCGGTGGTCCTTTAGTTTTAAAGGAAACACACCAACGACGAGATCCATAAAAGAGTGCTTTTTCCAAATATTGCATGGTGTCAAAGAGGTATTTTGATGAAACTTCGCACACCAAAACTATTTTTATTCCATTTCGACGGCTTATTGGGTATATACATTCGAATAGGACATCTTCAAGTTAATAGCTCTTCGACAATGGTATACGTTAGACAAATTTTTGCACTGAATTAAAATTAATTCCCAAATTTCTCTGATATCCATTTTTTTCCTCCCGTCCCTCAAGTCTTTATCGTCAAAACGTAAGCAATCCAATAGAAACTTAAACCTTTCACGAATCATGACTGCCTTGTAAACAGCTCCACATATTTTGTCATCAAATAACTTTTTGGTTGATAAATGGTTACTTTTCAAATAAGCCGTCAATACTAGTAATCCTTGCAATGCCCTTACCTCAATATAACTAGAAGTGGATATTAGAGCATATTTCGTTTTATATTTACAGACTTGGTCCGAATCATAGTGTTTGTATGTAATAAAATTTTGTCAATCATGGAATAAGTAACTTGAAAATTTCGCTCGCAAGAAGATCATTGTGGAAATTTGTTACTGGACCGGGAAAGTATGTAGAATATTCCGTTGCGGAGTTCTTGATGCCAATTTGGGAACTGCACTCCATCGATGATCATTTTTTTCTACGAGGCTTATTTGTGAACGAATCACCTCATCAACTCTCACGATTTTTCTTTGCAGACGTGTTTCTGTACCAGGTATTCTATGTTCTTATTGTAATAGTTCAGATTCGTTCCTTCTGGATGACCCAGGAATGAATAGTCTCCCGTTATTTGATCACTGGCAGTTCGTTCGTTATTTGGTTCTTTATGTGAGAGCCTTGATTTTTTTCTCCTAGGGGACTCCTTTCGTCTCTGCTCTCATCTTCTGAAGATACATATTTACTTGCGCTGCCCTCAAAATCATCAAACTCTACGGCATCCTCAGTTTCGCTTCCACCCTCCCGTGTGCTATTGTCATCTGATTCTCGAAACAAGTTATTTGCAATTTGCTCAAGTTCGGCTTGAGTCAGATGTCTTTTCTCTTCTCGGTGTTCGGGCATATTCTTTATGAACAACTAAGAAGCAAGTACGGCAAGTTAATTTCGAAACGCACTAGCCTAAAAAATATAATTCATTCTTGTATTGTGTAATAAAAACAAAAGTAACGTTAAGACCTACCTTTCGTAAAATTTACGACGCTAGTCTTATAGCTGCCAATACGCTTCACTTAAAAATCGACCAACACACTCAGGATAATGAATAACACTGCCAAAGAGAACAACGAGACGCAGAGCTCGATGCCTAACGAATCAGCGCAATCAGGGCAACTTAGCAATGTAGGGTTAAGACTGGCTTTGAACGAAGTTTCGCTTGTTTTTTGCCTAGGAGTGTATGTTACTCTAATAAGTTTTTTTTTTAATAAGCAACTAAATGCTTTTGAGCGGAATGTGACGGGAACTACTCATTGATTCACATTTGAATTCCTGAGAAGAAAGGAAGGACTGATAAGAAAATCCGGCTCTATTAGAAACTCAATTAACAAACAGAAAAATTTTGCGAATGCTGGAATTTATTCTACACTACTACGGTTATGTAGAGTATCTTTGCTTTTGAAAAGAAACATTTTAAGATTTTTGTTCTTGTAATGCAATATAGTAAGTCCGTAATGCTCATAAGTCATAACACCAGCAATAAACAAGCTATAAAGGGCACACTCTGCTGTTAGAAAGCTAACATGAAATGTCGACGAACGTGCATTCTGGCCGTTAATAAGTAATAAGATCCGACTCTGTTGGCTGGCTTACAACTGCATTAGTTCCAGGAATTTTAAATGAAATCGGTAACGTGAAACGTGCGCTCTTCGGAAGGTCGTGTAATGGAAGCCCGGTAATTAGACCGGAATTACTAAAGCACGAGATACTACTTTTAATAGAAGTTAAGCACTTTATATATTGAAGTATTATTGCTTTAACATATTCAAATGTTTTAGAAGTAATTTATAATTATGTCGCGTTAAAAATATAGACAGAAGACTTGAAATATTACCATAGGCAAAGAATAAATAATCTGCGCAAGGCCTCGTTTCAATTAAATATTATTTTTCTGTTTTACCTATAGGTGTAAATCTCTCTCAGAAAAAGGTTGCAAAAGTTTATTTAATATTACTCCACGAAGATGGAATGCCGTTTCTGGCTGAATATTGCCTCATAATGACATATTTTTATTATATAATTAGGTTGATCTCTTTGTCACTATTTTTCACCTAGTCTTGTAGGTAGCAATTTGGCATCATGCCGATATTGACCCACTCAACATTGGTATATATTATAATAATTCAGTGCCATATTTGTATTTGATGGCCTTTAGGATCCTAACAAAATTGAGTAAGCAGCGTACGGCGACCATGGCTATTCCCGCAATTCCCGCAATTCTGATCGACTTGACTGAACGAATGAATAGGCCTCCTGCAGGCTCTTTGTACCTCACTTCAAAATACTTGATGGATATAATTTTCTGACCTCACGCACACGGGAGCATGTGCTCCCGAGTAGGTCACTCGTATTCTGCAGGATACTATGGATTCATTTAGGATACGTTCGGCAGTTTTCCCCTCAGGGCGCTACCCTCACTCAAAGGTCCTACGAATGTCCAAACGATACAAGCGGTTTCTTTGGCATGAGTATCCTGTCAGTAAATCAGCTACAGTTGATAGATCTTTTCTGTTCAAAAAAATAAGCTCTCGTTGGGGTAAGTTTGGGTTGCAATTAGGGGTTCGCGAGACTATGGCCTCGATCTCGGTCTTGTCTCGGTCTCGGTATCGTTTTCGAGACCAAGACCTGGAAATTAGAATCGAGACCGAGACCGAGACTTACCTATCGAGGCCGAGACCAAGGTAACGAGACTCTCGGTCTCGGTCTCGAAAAATATTTTTGTTTGTTGAATTTTTAAAACTTATTTTTCTGAAAAAAATCAAAATTTTTGTATGTTATTGGCAATTTATGCCAACGGGGTCCAATCAACTAAAAATTTTAAAAATCGTGCAAATCCAGGTCTAAAGCTTGTTTATTTTAAATTGGGCTATTTTTTTTTAAGATTCTAGAAGAAATGTTGTACTGTTATGTACATAATAATGTACTTATGTAGATTACTTATTTTGAGCCAGCAATAAACAGCTATGAGTTTTCACATTTTTCGTAATATCTACAAGGTCAAATAAAACAACTGGGCATCTGCTTCTGGTACAATCGTGTCAGATTAGTATATTAAATGATGAAACCTTTGACCATATCCACTTATAGAGTATATACCGTATACCTATACAGAGTGTCCCAAAATTAGTGGACGAAGCATTAGCCCTGTAGTTATTGATCAAAAATACCTTAAATTTTTTCTATAAACATATGGGAAACGCCCTTTACGGGAGCTAGGGCTCTTAAAGGTGGGCCCCTAAAGATGTTTTTTTTTTATTTTTTCCAAAACTGTGTAAAATGGAGTTTTAAAATTTTGGAATTCCCCTAAGTAAACTAAGTTTAATATTTAGAATTCGGAAATGGAATAAGAAATAGAAAATTTTAGTCAGGTCAGGTGCTTAACATTTTGGGAGTGAATCTGAAAAATTAACGTCAACTTTTTTGTGGGCTATTTTTTTATTTTCTTTTCAAAATTTCAAAATTGAAATTTTTTTACGTAAAAAGTACCTCTTATTTCGTATCATTAGGACGCAGGGCTTTGAGAAAAACGGATTATAAATGTATTCCGACTGCCAAAAACGGGTGCAAATTGAATGCTATGGTTTATCAAATTTTGAAAATCTGTTATAGCTTTTTTCTGGAACAAGTGTTTCTACTATTTTATAATAATATGAAATTTGTAACGTCAAAAGGAAGTTTTGGGGAATGAAGGAATTATAACCTTCATTTTACATCCGTTTTTGGCAGTTAGTATATACTTTAAAATCCGTTTTTCTCAAAAACGCTGCGTCCTAGCGAAACAAACCAAGAGGCACTTTTTTGCGAAAAAAAATTCAAATGTTCAAAATTTGAAGAAAAAATATATAAATAGTTAGCCCAAGAAAAAATTTATTTTTAGATTCACCCCCTAAAATGTTTGCACCTGACTAAAATTTTTTATTTTTAATTCCACTTTTAAATTTAGAATATTAAAGTTAGTAGAATCCCAAAATTTTAAAACTCTTTTTGCACCATTTCGGAAATAATTAAAGAAAACCATATTCAGGGGCCCATTTTTAAGAGTTTCTAGCTCCCTTCCCGATATATATTTAAAAGAAAAAATTTATAGTTATTTTTGACCGATAAATACATGTTTCGTCCACTAATTTCGCTACACCCTATATACCCTTAAATTTTAAGAGTTTTCAAAATACATTTTTCCATATAATACAGAATTTTTGAAAATGTATGGCCACGACACAACTGATAAGAAATGTAAAAAATAAGAAGAAAAAGCGTTGACTTTGACAACAAAATTGACATAAATCGGTAATTTTTATGTGTACATACTTAAAAATACCTATCACTTGTATACCTACCTACATTAGAGGTAAGCATTTTTATATCAAAACAACAATTTAGAAACTAACATGAAATATATTAAAATATTAGTAGGTACCTATTTAAGTTAACTATAATTATCCAAACAACTGTTGCAAACAAAAAATGTAAACATTAATTAAAAAAGTTTATCCCTAATATCACATCTACACCAAGAACTGATACGCAAAAGACACTTATTAGATGTTTCATTTAATTAACACTCCGAAGTAACGTTTATGTTATTGGCGAAATAAAACAGTAAATTATTTAATTACTTTTTATTTGCTCAAACCGAGACCGAGACCAAGCCGAGACAAGACCGAGACCGAAACCGAGACCGAGATAGTCTCGGTGTCGGTCTCGAGCTTCGAGACCCGACACCGAGACCGAGACAAATTTTTTTCTTCGAGACCAAGACCGAGACTTGCCAGGTCTCGATCTCGGTCTCGGTCTCGCTAACCCCTAGTTGAAATGTTTATAGGGTCTTACACATTTTGAAATACTTACTATCGGCTCAGGTGCTGTTGAAATCAACGACACTCCTTCCTTAGCCAGTTAGCTCGTATATTCCTTTTCCATTAGACAATGTCGGGAAGCCCAAACAAACCCTTATCCTATTGCCTCCATTTATGGGTTTTTGAAAAATTTCTTGACACTTCAGCACTATACATGAGTTGATAAGGACTACACAGTGAGCGCCAATAAGGCAGATTTACTGTCAGAGCATATATCTATGGTGTTTCTGTATTCTTTTTCAAAAATACATTAAAATATAGCACGTACTTTCGCTTGCAAGACTGAAGCATATTATCCTAGCGATTAGCAGGTTTTTCTATTATTTTTCTCCTAAATATTTGCCCCATTCCTGGCGGTTCATCTTGATTCATCGGTAAACCACAAGGATCCATTTGTGGACATATCTGTGTTTTATCTACTCTGATAATTCTTCCCAGTGTGTTTACTTTAGGAAATCTCAGATGTCCAAGATGGTTAGGACCATACGGCAGGCGGCACCTCCATGAAAAATTCGAGGGCTATTGCAGGTGCAGTTTTTCCAGCACCTATCATTTCAACACAGTTTCTATATCTGTTTAGTTGGCATATTGCTTTCCATATAATGGTATCACTCTTTTATATATCGAGTAGAGAACCTTCCCAAACGCCGTTTTACAACACTATAGAATCTTGAGTGCCTTTTGGCGTCGATATTCACATGCCCTCTTGAGCTCAGTCTTGCATTTAGTATGGTGTCTAGATACTTGACCGGGACTTGTATTCGAGTATCCTAAGACGTGATAATTTCTCGCGAAGTAGGAATTTTCTTTTTAGTGAGGAGCAAACTTTAACCTTATTCATATTTACAATAAGGTCTTCTCTTGTACACCAATTTGCAACGACTCTCAGAAAATCCATGATTCCCGTAGATTATTCAGAGCTTTACTAGGGATTCAAACTGCTATATCATCTTTGTAGAACTGTGTGCAGAGACCTGCGCCTAAGAGGACGTTCATGACAAGTCTTCATGGGAGAGGAGGCATAACAGCTTCTAACTATCAGAATACCGCATCTGCAATAACTCACCTTTGGGCCAGTATGGCATTTTTCTACCGAATATGAATGACTACATAAATCTAAAATCATTTTTAAACATCGGCCTCTCATCAAGCTTTCTTGAAAAAGCAATATAGAAACTAATCGACAGACGCCTGAAGGAGGTCTCAGAATTCTCTGTACCTCAGTGGATCAGTTCCCTTCTACTCCAAGGTCTTTGCTATTGATACAATTCTTCTTTTATGTCTCTAAAGGTTCCCAATGCAAATCCGCCTTTTGAGATGGCTTCTTTTACTCTTGTTTCTAAGGGACGAAATGCCACGTCGCGCGTCGATGGACTTGCCTACTTGGTATGCCTATTCTAATAAGTGATGCGCATTGCTAGTGGTCTGTCAATCAAATCCTCCATTGCTTTAATAAAAGAGCTTAAGAGGCTGATGGGTCGAAGTAATTTTTGACCTGTATAGTCGGCCTTACCCGAGATCGGCATAAAGTAATTTTTCATTACCAGGCTATAAATTGGGGTTAGACATATTCCAATTTTGGCCGGTAAAAAGGTCGTATTGAGAATAGGTAAATTACACATTTAACAAAAATTGAGTTAACGTATTAGTAGAGTGCCACTTATAACTTATTTTAACTTGGTTGGGCACCCCGGGGTTACAAGCTGAAATTTTCACAGAATGAAGGCTTTATTATATTAATTCAAAATCCGAAGGTAATAATAGTATATTATGATATAAGTGTATAAGAGGGCCTTTAAAGCACGCGCGACATATTTCGAAACACGACGCGCAGCGGAGTGTTTTGTAAGTCGCAAGGGCTTTAAAGGCATCTTATACACGTATATCATACGCTATTTTTTATTACGAATGCATCATAATCTCAAAATTTTTTTAAATATTAAACTTAAGGGATATATTGACGAATATATTAATCTGTCACATTTGACATGATCAAATGTTTCTATAGCAACCTTTAAAAACGTAGGCGCATCATAAACATCATTTTAAGCACGCTGCAGCGTGCGATAATCGTTGATTATGATGCATGCGTAATAAAAAAAATCATAACGGGCAAAAGGGCAGTATAAAATTTTTATTCTTGCAGAAAGTTTGCCTTAAGTATTTAGGATACATAGGTGCATCAATAAATTTCTTTTTTCTCGAATGGTAATGGAAAAATAGAATTAAATGTAAAATGGTTATTTGTGTATTTAGAGCGCAAAGTAACGGATTACCGCTTGAGAAAGAACGGCAATTTTACTTTGCGCTCGAAAAACACACAGAACTTTTTCTACAGCCGCATTTTTTAAAATTAAATCCACATTTTTCTCTATACTTATTCTGAAGTTTGCAAATGACTGTCAGTTTTGACATATTATATTCGGGCTGCGAATTTAGCATATTTAGTACAGGATTGCCAGCAACAAACTGTAACAAACGCACGACTGTCATTTATTTATCTTCGGTTTCCATGACCATTCATAGTACACTCGACGGAAAAAGTGAGATTTTTCTTTTCCATGTTCGCGCTAGAGCGCAAAATAAGGATCCACGGCATTCGTCGATTTTGCGATTTCATTTCAATTTAGTAATTAGTTATTTTGCGCGCGGCTGCAGAAAAAAGTAATTTTCTTCAAGCCGTGACCGTCAGATCTCTCGCTTCCCGAGTACTCTCGTATCTCACTTTTCTTCATAGCTTCCTCTCTCTCGTTGTACAATGCAATAAGTGCGTTTATTTTAAATATATTAATTACGCTTTTAAAATCAAAATTTATTTGATTACACCTTTGACAACTGTTTTCAAAACAGAAAGATATTGCTGTTGGTTGTTGATGCAGAGAAAATTCTTATCGCTACGCTTGTAACCTTTTTAGGTGTGATACCTTCACTTTAGATTAAAAGTAAACTTAGAGTGAGGAGAGTTAAATTAAAATTCAAAATTAAAATCAAGAAATTAAGAAAATTTACCACTACCAATGCGTAGTCCAAAAGGAGCACCGACTTAAAGGCGACTTAAGTCAGAAAGTCCCTAAGTTGGGAAGTGGCGCTCCTTTTGGCTTAAGCTTTGCACAAAAATTGAAAATTGGGCAATTTAAATTAATATACACTAATAAAATAAATGCCCGATAAAATAGAAAGTTGTGCGTCAACAATTTGTTAAAGAAGTTGAATAGAATAATAAAACAAGAAAGAGGTAGTCAGAATATTCGATTATCGCGCCAATGTAATTCAGAATGTATTAATATATTGAACGTACAATAAAACTAAAGGTAAATCAGTGAAGTTAAGTTATGGGTAGTTTGACGCAGTTCATTTTAAAGCTTACTAATAAACAAAAAAAAACAGTAACTTGAAGCTAAGTTAGGATTAAGTCGAGCCAGTGATAAATCAATTACAGTAATTACACGTTAAGTTAAATTAATTAATGGAAGTAAGTTACCAAATATATTTACGCAAATCCTAATTGTTTGAGCACTAATATTACGGTTAATCGGAATAAAACAGATAGATCGATAAAAATAAATCTTAGTTTATTTTCATGAAATGGCGAAGGCTGCGTGCGTACAATATTAAAGAACTATTAAAAACGAACCTTAATATTTTCTACAGCTATTTAAATATCCAAGCAGCCTAATGCTAACGTATCGGAAAATACTGTTTATCAAGATTCAGTTACGTAAAAAAAATTATTATTAGGCAACCAGTACTTCTACCCGACGCGACGGCGACTCGACGTAATCACGTAAGGCTTCCACTTCTTAGCCCCCTAGGATTAGATATTAATTAATTATACTCAAATTTCAATCCGTAAAATTAGTAACTTTCCAACCGTTTTAGAGCTCTAAGTTTAATGCATGTCTTAGAGAGTGAGATTATGTCAGAGTAATTAAGAAATTGAGACATGAAATGAAGTCCTGATGCTATTTTAAAATAAATTCAGAAATAAAAATTACTGGTCTATGGCCTGACTGTTTTATTCTTACTACGAAGGAGAACTTTTCTAAAACAACTTAAACTGTCCGGAAAAAATTAACTCAAAAAATCTGCGTAAAAATCAACAACTGGAGTATTCTCTTAAAATGAGACAGGGACATTATGGGGATTGAATAAATAAAATGAGGTATCAAAAGGATAGAATCAGAAATATTAACTAATTACGTGTTAACCGTTAGTTTTAGTTTAATTACAGTCCAAAAATACCCTTTCTCTTAGAATAAAATAAAACAGCACAAAATAATAAAGAGGAAGAATCAATTTTAGCTTTGTAAAGAGAATTAACCAAGAAATGACAACGTGACGAATTCTAGAATCTAAGCAAATACAAATTTAATGTTTTGACTGGAGTTGCTATCAACAGTACCTATAGATCGATCCGTCAGATTTAATACTTGATTATAGCAGAAGCACTTCCTGTCGATTTCGGAAACAATCGTATATGGCATACCGAATCCTATATTAATTAATTACACAAACTCGACGCAACAAAAAGGATTATTTAACTCGACAATTATTATCCAAAACGTCTTTCAAGTACAGTGCGCCGCTTGACCCACGCACTACCAACATGTTCTGACGACGACTCGACCTCGACCTGATTTCGATACAAAGCCGGGGCCGCACATGCGGCATTCGACGAACTCCGAGCAAGGGTTTGCCGAACTGCGATCAGTGCATATGGAAAGTTTGCAGTTTGGCATATCGTTCGGCAACTCGCTCGCCTTTTCCCGCGCGGTGTCGATAAATTTGCACGCATCAAACGGGACGAGCGCTCGTCTTGCTGTTGTTCGTGGAGACATCCACACGTTCAGACATTTGTGGTTCGCCTTTAACAATGTCTGGAGATTGTGAGAGTGAAGTTTTGTTTCACCTTTCACCTAGTAAGCAAATGTTATTTTGTATTTTGGCATTTCTTCGTAGATTGCGAATTGTTTATATACATACATATTCATTATTTAGGTTAGTTTGGGTTATTATTTCCTTCGTTGGTTAAGTCAAACAAAATTCTACTACTTTCTTCTTCTTTGGTTAAGTGATACGGTCCACCACGTCCGCTTCCGTGGTTTCTTTTTATTTTTTAAAAGCATTGTCACAGAATCATCGCTATTCATGATTATTTTCAAACTAAACCTTTTTGGCGAACATTCGGCGTTTCCCACTTTTTCCATCGGAGGTCGGCAATACCCGCATATTTGGATGAAAAAGCGAACTCCATTTGGCTAGATTCGGTAGTTGGCAAACATTCGCAGTCGCCGACTACCGCATGTGCGGCCCCGGCTTTAGAAAACTTAAGCCACAGCAGAATTTAGCGATTCTGTGCATGAAAAAAAGGCAGCAGACTCCCCTGAATATAATAAAATTGCTCTCGGCGTAAGCAATTCTACCGAATTCTTAAGCAAACGTTCATAGTGTAATAAAAATCTTAAAGTAGAGTAGAAAAATAAGAAGATCATTCAATTCACAACAATATTCAGATATTAGTCGTTAAATGAAGAGATGGAAATACTAGGTGGTTAGAAAAATAAATGCAAAAGTGGACTGTGATACGTCATTGAAAAGTTTTACGAAAAGTTCTCTAATTTCAAAATACTGGATACATTCATGATTTAAGGAAGACGAAGAGAAAATATGACGAAAGCGACTCTCCTTCCGTGTTAATTTTGAACTCGGTTAACGAAAATCATGCAATATTTGAGAAAATGGGGACTTTGGGCTAGAATTTCACCCTCAACCATCAAACAAAAATGCAAGCTTTTTTAACTACCTCCTCCATCTTCCAAAGTATGGTTAAAATTGGTTTAGATGGAAGAGTTTCCCTTTTCATATTTTACATAATTGTATGTAAAATATGAAAAGGTAAATTCATCCATTTAAACCAATTTTAACCATATTTTGGAAAATGGAAAAGGTAGTTAAAAAAAAAGCTTGCATTTTTGTTTCATGGTTGAGGGTGAAATTCTAACCGAAATTAACCCAAACTCCCGGAAGCAGGTGGTTTTCCAGATTCGTGCTCATGGGAAAATATGATCTTTTAAAACTAATATATTAATTCTGATAATACAGACATTCTTATTTGCATATGCTGGAATCATTTTGTCGGAAAAGTTAAAAGAATTCAACGTGTTCTGCACATTATGCCGTAGAAGTAAAAGATTGGCACAATCGCGGATTTAAAAATAGATCGACTAGCCACAATGGCCTAATTTTGTGGCCCTCTAGAAGTCCCGATTTTACGATTTATAAATGTTATGTTTCTCTCTCTTAAACTTATGAAAAACCCATTGAAAATACAAAGAAATTGTAAAGCAGAGAACTTTAGTGGCGATAAAATCGACTTTACTGGAAGAAACAAGAAGAAGCTTTATCCATTTACATCAGGAAAGTGGGCAGAATATGAGGTGAAGTTTCAGAAAAATAAATTGGATGTCCCCTTAAAGTTTTTAAGGTTTAGAAGATAAGAAATCCTTATCCTTTTTAAAAATTATTATTTAATATTCTATTAGACATTTTATTTAACCTATATGAGTCTGCAATTCTGCATAATAAATATTCTTTGCTTTAACAAACCTATCTTTCTTATTATGACAAATAAGTGGATCTGTTATCAAATAAAAAAGGTGAAAATATGATTCTTTTAAAATTTAAACAACTCCTTCATTTATCACTTTGCATTAAAAATTGTAAAAAGACGACTTTTCCCTTCATCTAATTTCGCATATTTCTATTTTTTGCGTACCCTGTACAAAGAAATACATTTTTACATCATGGATCTTATGCTTAAAGCAAGCAGAACCTTTTATAAAAAATCACTTTTTCGCTGCTTCCACTTTTTGTTCCATTTCGTCCATCGTATCAGAGGACATATTGTATGTAAATAATAGTATAATATATGTTTTAGGACTAAAGGGACTGATTTGGTCCAGCAAGTGGAGTTTGTTGCTCGAGCGCCCTTGAACAACAACCATTCAAGGGAGTAAGGCAGTTTACTCGCACCGTATATACATTATTTTGTGTACTTCTGAGAATAGTATTTCTAAAATTAGGTAATATGTTGGCATAAATTTAAAAACACTTGATAATGTCACAATTTATTGCAACGGCCAGTTGAATATTTTATTAGTCTACTTTGGAGCACACAACTGGCAGTATCATTAATTTTGTAATCACAGTTGAAATGGATACTTTTAATTTGAGAAAAGCCGTTAGAAAAATGTATTTTTCCGACAAAGTCAAGGAAAATATGGTGCTGTGAATGAAAATAAATTCAGGACTTTCTCTCCTTCAACGCTTTGGGCACATTATTCCATGCTGAAGACCATGCTCAACGTTATAAGTACTATTGGCATCAGTAAATTTCACAAGTTAATTACCTTGCTGAAAAGATATATTGAAGGATGTATCCCAAAAAAAGCCAAGATAATAGCAGAGGACCAAGTTGGCAAATTTTTAATGAGAAAGATAGCTCTTATTTTTGGTGTCGCAGAAGCCTGTATGATTAAAGGATTAATTCAGTTGACAGTGAACTATGTAATTGATTTGGGTTACTCAATTTTGATTAATATTAAAAATACCAAATACGATATACATAGAAATTTTTTTGTTAAAAATTCAGGTAAAAATATTGTAAATTTTTGTTAAATGTGTCAGAAGTATATTGCTTTAAACGGTGAAGACTTTTCATTCAAGATTTTTTGTTCGTTATCAAAACAATCAATGTACTACGCAGACACTCGGTAAAAATATATTTTTAAAACTCCCCTAAAAAGTAGCAGCATTCCCAAATCTGCTCAAGTCATCACTATACCCTGCTCATTGCTTCCGCCTAAAGTCTATCTCTGTATGAGCCTCGTTATTAGCTGACTCTGGTGCGTCTGTGATTGAGTTAAGAAGGCATGCAAGTTTGAAATAAGCAGCCGCCACCGAAGGGTACGTTGAAAGTTGCATAAATAATAAAAGAAAATATCTTGCCGACCAAATTTTTGGATATGGTGACGTGAAAGCATTCCAAATTATTGGACTTACAGGTTACACTTCTGCACATGCTTTTGAGCATGTCTCTAGAAGTTTCTTATGTAGTTCTACATGAAACAGCATGATACAGCATACTAACGATGAAACAAGTCGACTATTTAATATTTTAAATTGTGAAAACATAAACATCTATCTGAATATAAATAAATGAGTAAAGTTTCTTAAATTTAACCTTTTTTTTTAATTGTGTGCTAGGTATGTACTTTAGTCCTTGGCATTAAATAAACTTTTTAGTTCCCGCTTGAAGAGACTAAAGGACGTACTTTAGTCTCGAAAGTACACAAAATATATCAGATTACCTAGTACTTTGCATGTGTCATTTGTAACATATTATATTATCACTACAAGAAAAATCAATGAACTTTAAAAATACTAATAATTTTCAATAGAACTGCCGGACATAATTTTTAGCCTAGTTTAATACTACACATTTCCCTCTTATAATAAAGACCCCATCTATCCTTCTTTTTTTTATGTTTGGCACACACACAAAAGGAAAATCCAATACCTCTCAACGAGCGATGCGTGTGCGGAGAATATGGTGGAAGTTGGACTTGAAGCTGAAGCTTTGTAGGTTGTAGTTTTCGGGGAAAAACTTTACTCGGAAATTAATTCCAAATTCCTCCAGATAAAGGGGTCCCGAAACAGCGACGTCCTAGGTGTTCACAACTGAATCGTATGTTGATGAGCAGCTTGTGCCGTTTCTGTTTAGCATTACTCTGGACGGAAACATAAGTGCCAGCTCGTTCGAACACCTTCCGTAGTAGTATCGATGGTAAAGAGATGGGTCCGTCATATTTCTTCGATCTTCAGTCAACTCTGGGTCATCCACAAGACGAACTGCGTTCCTCTGTATGGAATCGAATATCTTGAGTAAGTTTTTGGGTGTCGAGCTTCACACATGGGAACAGTATTCCAGAGATAGTCTTATCTGGGTCTTATAGAGCAGTAAGAGCTGATGAGGTTTGTGCAACTGTTTTGTTCTATAGAGTGTTCCTAGCTTTTGTGCTGGTGCCGTGGCGATTTTGGTGATGTGATTACGCCAAAACATATTGCTTTCTACGTTGGTGTTGATGCCCAGCAAGATTATGGATGAGGTTAGAGTGAGCGTTTGTCCTCAGGTCCTACGATGTTTACTTTTTTAATGAGACAGCCGCTTGAGTCTTTCCTGCGTTAAACTGGGCATTTTTTTCTCGCCACTTTCCACGATGGAGTTAATATCCTCATCGAGGACAGCAGTCTGATTTTCTCGCTCGCGTTGGGAACGGGTAGCGGTAATTGAAGCCCGCGACATGAATGAGGATATAAGAGTGCTCTCGTCTGCAAAGATGTAAATAGAATTGTTTGTCATGTCTAAAGGATCGTTCATATAGAGCAGGCACCGCGTGAGAGATAAAATACACCCTTGAGGAACTCGGACATTGACTTTAATTCCTCCGAGAGATGTCCATCAATACCAACTCGGATACTTCGATTCCTTAAGATATTGGAAAGCCATAGAAGCAGTCCTGATGGTAGTCCATATGCTGTCAATTTGATTAACAGTCCGTTATGCCACACCCTACCAAATGAAATGCTAGATTGGCCGTAGCTCTCGATGGCTTTGGTCCACAGGTAGGTCACGGACGTCTGGAGATCTCCCGTTGACCTGTGGTTGCGGAAGCTATACTAGGATCGCTTATGATGCCTGCCGGTTCGAGGTATTTTAAGAGCGGTTCGTTGGTCAGTTTCTCCATGACTTTGGACATGGTGGGAACTAAGACAATTGGACGGTAGTTATTTGGAGTCGCAGATGCAACCACCTGAACGCATTTCTAGCTTCTAAAATCCTATTACAGAGAACAGATGGATATAGTCTACATTGACTCCATTGACTTTTCAAAGGTATTGAACAAGGTGATATATAAACCTTGGCTAGGTAAACTTCGTGGCCTTGGGGTCTGTGATAAGCTGGCAGGATGGATAGATAGTTTGGGCTAGGAAACAGTATTTCTGCTAAAATAATTACAGCATAAGAAAAGTTACCTTTTCGTATGGAGTACTGCACTGCGTACCCCTATTGTTCAGTTTGAATTGTATATCAATTTTATTATGAAGAAAGTGGGATTGAAAATTTTTCATGAATTTTATTTTTACTGTCGACCTGATGATATTTAGATCCATTGCATTATATTAACAGCATACATAGATAGTGGTTTCACCACCCTCGTTTTTATCGCCTGTAAAGTTTCATACTATCCATAGAACACGTAATGCCAACCTAATAATTATCTTGCCACATATGCACTGCCGTTGAAACTATGGGTTAGTGTGGGTAAAGTATTTAATGAACTTATATGGAAAATATTCGAATTGAAGTTATTTGAAGAAATATGACCAATGTGGTGATGTGATAACCTTTAAAAAATTATTAACAGCCTGTCATCTCATTATATTTGTGTACAAACTTATGGATATTTGGGTATGTTTTAAATAAACATTCTAAACAACTACTCAAACTTATTTATTAGACATTGAGAATTACTGCTTTTTCTATCCGCACTGCAACATCTGTCGCCATTGTCCATTAATTCCATAAATAGAGTTACTGGGCGCCTTGTTTCCGACAGTTTAACATACATTTGCATAAAACGCAGTAAAGCATGTCTGAAAACACAACAACCATTTGGAATGTTTGTGAAGTGCCATGTTTTCAATAATTTTGTATAATGCTATTGTCATGGAAATAACGACGTAGCTGAAACTAGGCAATTGAAAATGAAGAGCGTTTTTCATTAACCATAAAGAAAGCAATTTTAAAGACAAACTTGTTTTGTTTAGTACAAATTTTCAGTTTGGCAGAGCTGTAAGATATAGGTACTTTCTTTGAATGTTTGCACATTTGATATCACGTAAATGAAAATCACGGAATTGATTCTGCAGACTGTATAATTGGAAAGAAAAAGTCTGCACGCTTACATTTTTATTAGGAAAGTAAATTCAGAGTTACCGTCACTCGCGGACTGTGCTAGGCGATTTCGGACAGACAGTTATTGTCAGCGTAATTTACAAGAGCTCGCACAGGAATTTTTAAAACAATATACGGCCGGCATATTCTTATCAGGTTAAATCTTGGTGTTTTGTACATTACCGCTAAATAAATCCTTTAAAAAACTGTTATGCATAAGGGCATGCTAAAAATAAAAGCACTGAGTTTTTCTTTGTCACGTGGTTTGTCATTAGTAAACCCACAGCAGAAAAAATAGTTAGTTTCTTCTTAAGTAAATGGCCTTCTTGCAAAAAAAACTGTTTTTGTAGGGGCAAAGACGTATAAATAGTTAAACATGACAAAAAGAAAATTCGCATGCTGATTTCCTCCTACAAGGCAATATATGAGATTAATAGTTGAAAACCATGTATAAAAAAGGACTAAATATAAAGCTATTTAAAAATAATTATCCTCGAATAGATTGGCTTTACAAATATCTCTGACCAAATAATATTTAAAAGAACGATTTGTCCAAAATATCAAGTGATTAGGAGCAAATATTACGAAGGAAATAATACAGAGTTATTTTAAAATGTGGGATAAACAAATGACACTACTCCAATAACATTATAAACTACGACGAAAGCAATCTTACTAATGATTTTAGTCAAATAAAGCTTCTATGTAGGCGAGTATCAAAGTGAATTGATGGGATAATAGTATTTAGCAAATCCAGCACTTCAATCATGATGGCCATTAGTGGATCGGGGGTATTTCTACCTCCATATATTGTTTACATCTCTGTAGAAGGAGGTCCTGACGGTAATGTCTGCAGCAGTTGGTTTGGTAAGATTCTTCTACCCTATTGTAAGGAGCTGAGAAATGTTTTATTTAATTGGGAATAACTTGACAGCCTCCATTTCTACGCACATTTTCGATATTGATTTGGCATTTGAGCCACCGAACGAAAAGTATCTGCTGCAAACATTAAACGTGTATTTTTTTGGCATATGTAAAAAAGTTTGTCGATGAGTGCTTGTTGATTGAAAAATGAAAAACATTGCTTAAATTCTCAAATCAGAATGCCCTGCGCTTTTAAAGAAAGAAATCGACAAGTTTGAAAATATAGAAATGAAGACCAAGTCTGGCTCTCTAGCCTGTGGTATTGGTCCGCTGTCATCTGATGCTATTTTCAAGAAAATATTTGTTGCCGAGGGAAAGAAAAACAAAAGCATAAATAAACGACCTTAAAAAATCCTTTACTAAAGTGTATTAACTGTCACTAAAGATTTCAGAAAGAAACGTGGAAAAATATGCAAGTACCTACTGATAAAGACATTTACTGTCGGGTTTGACGACATACATTAGTGAGGACAACACAGCCCTGTATGGCGTTAGGAAATATAAAGAACCTGAAGAGTAGCGTGAGACTGATAACAAAAAAAGGTAGGTTTGTATGATGAAGGTAATGAAAATGTGTTAATTAATAACTGCTGTGTTGGCTCTGTTGCCGAAATGATGTTAGAAAACCAAATGCAGAAAGGATCGGAGAATATTTTACATGTTCGTTAGTTTCTTGAAGGTTAAATATTTAATGTGCCAAAGACTTGAATTTTCACTTTTCTCTACATTGAAAAATATTAAAATGGATTAGCTAAAAGCCAACAATTATTTTATATAATTTTTTATATTAATGTTATATTATTAGTTATTAATTACTAACCTACTTATTACTCAATATTTATCATCAAAACCCTTGTTTACGTCGATAAGGGATGAATTATGTAAATTAACATATTTTTCTATCAATAAAATTTTATCATTTTTTCTTGTTTTTTTTTGTACTAAACATTTATTAAATTTCGCTATAAAATACATACATTATACATACATTTTTCGACCAAATACACTCTAATGCCTAATAAGTGGTTGTCCGCCTTTAACCCACACATACATCTTCGCACACATACCGCTCGTCGAGCGCCATAGGCTCTCCCTTTACGCGTCGGCCTACGTGAGAGATTTGCAGCGAACGCCAATGCGAATCAGAGGCGATGCGGTGCGAAAATTTTATATTTTCGCCTCGCCACCGCTTCGCGTTCGCGTTCGCGTTCCCTGCAAATCTCTCACTTAGGACGACGCGTTAGTGAGTGTGCCACCTACCACAAAAAAATACGGATGGAGGCGGACACGTTTCAATAAAAAAACTATGTCTGAATTTGATAAACAATGACTCAATAATGATACTAAAAGAAGAATTTCAAACTTCCATTCTCTATATTTAACTTAATTACACAACGTTTCAGACAGTCCTTATATCTGTCCATTATCAAGTGTGAGCTAATCTAAGTTCTAAAACTAATGAGCTTATATACTAGAGCAAGACGCTCCTCCGTGACCAAGTTGCCGCAATGGAGCGCTTTATTAGTGGTTGCCGAATAGTGGGTATTTCTTTGCTTGAAAATTTGAGGATATTCTCTTTATCTTTAATAAACACAGCTTTTTTAAACTTAAGCTTTTTCCAATGTGGTTTCTTGCAGGCCACCCGCGTCTCTGATCATTATTTGTTATGTTATTTGAACGAAATATAGTCACCAAACCTCGATCTTATTGTTTCACCCCTTTGTGTGTTTTTGTGTTCCTCTATGTTCACATTTAAAGAACGTTTTGTTTCCCCAATATTTGACTCCATATTTATATGGTATCTATACTCTTTCTCTTGTTTGGATGAATCAAGTTTTGTTTCTGTTAAGATACTCCTTAGTGTTGACCCTGAATTAAAGAACGTTTTGATTTTGTTTGATGTGTGTTGTCTTTTGTGTTGATGTGTCTTGCTCAGACGGTCATGCTGTTAATTCTACTTTACCGTTCTATATAATCTTATTTATGAACCTCTCCGTATAACCGTTCTGTAGCAGATTCATCTTGATATTACCGAATTCAACATCAAAAGGTTCTTGCATGCTTGGACGCTGAATAATGTAGATGCTTGTTTGCATAGCGTTTTAATTATTCCTAGCTTGAAGGAAACATCTACGGAACTACAACATCCCTGGTAATATAAGAACATCGATCGCACCATATGAGAGTAAGCCACCATATGTGTATGGGCTGCCAAAAATTCACAAAGTGTGTGTGCCAGTCAGATTTACAACTAGTTCAAAAGGTTCATCAACCAGCAGATAAAGTAGATTTCTCGTCCAAATATTCCAGATTTTCTTCTTTTCTAAAAGATTCTAAACATATTGGGAATATCCATAGAAACATAGAATTAGCTTATTCAGACAAGTTTGTCAGCTCTGACGTTAAAAGCCTGTGTACAATCGTGTCTTTGTAGGAATCGTTGAGCACTATTGAGGCTGGATTGAGGGATGACATAACATTTTTAGAACTAACTTCAATACCCCTGGAGGGAATTATGAGACTTTTGAAGTGCTGTATACATGACTCCTACTTTCAGGTTAAACCTAGGTTTTATATCGAAGAAGGTGGTCTACCAACGGGTTCTCCACTCTCTCCAGTGATAGCGAATGTGTACATGGAATGGTTTGACCCTAATACTATTAATACATGAAAGTAATCTTTGTATTCCATGTAAAATTTTTAGATTATGAAAGGGGTTAATTAAAAGGGTAAATTAAGAATTACGTTTTTTTGTGATTTTTTTTGTGATTTTTTAATGAGTAGAATGAAAGAAAATTGAAGAAGTTCTTTCACTTACTTGTCAATAGAAAAAAAGAACATGTCAATCAAGATAAACAAACAACACAAATCGACAATGGTCACATCAAAAATTGTCGATTTGTGTTATTTGTTTATCTTCGTGGACATGTTCTTTTTTTCCATTGGCAAGTAAGTGAAAGAACTTCTTCATTCTACTCATTAAAACATCACATAAAATCACAAAACAATATCGTTCTTAATTTACGCTTTTAATTAACCACTTTCAAATTCTAATAATTTTGCATCTAAACATAACAATGTCTATTTTATCAATTTTTTACCTAAAAATTCTGCAGTAGTCTGACGTTCCACTAATAGGTGGTTTTTTTACTTACTTTTCAGGTAACACTGATGATGGCTTAGGCTTATTATGTTTCGTACATGCACACAACCTTTACTCTTCATTTAATACTACTAATACCGCGTTCGTCAAACCCAAAATCTGGCCTCGATATGTCGATGATACATAATCTGGAATGGAACTGATAATTAGTTAGATTCTTTTCTGAGTTAGTTTAATTCAATAAGTGATTCCATTTCACTATTTTGTTCGAGAAGAAGAAGAACTATCTACCGTTTCTAGCTGTTCTACCTGTAGAAATAATGGATTAAAGCTAGGAATAATTAAAACGCTACGTAAAGGAACAGCTACATTATGCGGTGACCAAGCATCACTTGATACTGAATTGGGCAAAATCAAGATCGATCTGCTGCAGGATGGTTGTACAGAGAAGTCCATACATAAGTTTATAGAGAAATAGCTAGACCGCGGGGAGCACGACTCTCTCTCTTTCTCCCTTAACGATTCTTTATCACTAATACCAAAACGATTTGTACGTCCGGATCAACACTAAGAATTGTCTTTCGAATAACAAAACCTGATTCACCTAAAGAAGAGACAAAGCGTGTATACTAGATATTATGTGAATGTATATCGGGATTTGTATATTCGGGAAACAAAACATTCTTTAAATTTAAGAATAGAGAACGCAAATAACACACGCATAAGAGCGAAACAACAAGATCGGGGATCACTGTCCATGTTTGGTTCAAACAACAAACAACACAACACTAAGTGGTCAGAGGCACGGGTAGTCCGCAACTAACCCCATAGGAAAAAGCGCAAGTTTGAAGAAGCTGTTTTCGTTAAAAACAATGAGAATAATCACCAATAAAGCACATACAGGTTGGCGCCCTCAGTGAACAACCCCACGCTTGACTGCAGCCAATTCGGTCACAGCTAAGCGCCTTGCTGTAGTATACAGGGTGGTTATTATTCACTTCAAAATAGTGATGGGCTTATTCGAATGAAAAATAACCTGTTATCCGGTTATTAAAATAACCTGTATTATTCGGTTTTCATTCCACAAGTATTCGAATGAAAAATAACCTGAACCTGATACGTACGAATTCAAATACGAACACGAACGAAAAAACCTCGCTGTCGCGTCGCGTCGCGTCGATCCGTCGAATGATCAACGAGCAAGGAGCGGTTTTAATTTAGTTATGAGTTATGAATATAGGGGTTATAGTGTAGATGCAAGTTTCGATGTTTTAGCTCGAATAAAAGATGAGTTTTAAAAATTCAAATGTACCGGTAGGATGAGGAATTGTGGAATGTGGAAGCCGAACTTGGGGGGTTAAAAACTAGCGAATATTAAGTTAAGATTACATAATTTACTTTTATTGCGTAAGTACCTAACATAAAAAGAAATATCCAGTTTTCGGCGCTTGAATGCCCAAAAAGTGCAAATACAGCAATTTGTTGACATCTTCAAAGAATCAAGATAAAAGGCGGTCGCTTTTGATCCGGCCGGCCGATATTTTTTGTTGCACATATTTATTATTTCTTTCATACACCTCTTCGTAATAAATACGGCCTACTTTCCATTACATAACACCAATTATCACCTAGTGTTTGTATAGTTTTAGGTTGTATATTGGAATGTAGAATGTAGGAACATACATAAGTCGTAATATAACTATACCAATATATGTACTATTAATTATCAATATTATTATAGTACTATAAATACATCGCCAGAGAGAAATACTTTTTTGCAAAGTAGATTTTTATAATTTATGTTCATTACATGTAATCAACACATCCAAGAATCATATTTTGGAGTTTAAATATTTTTGATTGAAAAACGTAAAATGCTGTTATAAATAAATATATTATATTTTGTTCAATAATATTGCGTAATCAAATATTTACTCGTATTCTATTGTTATTTACTTATTTATTAAGCCATGCTTAATAAGACAATTACAGCAGCTACGAGTTACGAATAAGATGCCGATGACGCTGAACCTCCTTCCTAACCGGCTGCGATCGCTAACCTGAATGTATTCGAATGATCATTCAAATAATCATTCGGTTATTAATATTATTTGAATACAAATAATTCGGTTATCAAAATAATTCGGTTATGCCCATCACTACTTCAAAACATAGCGATTTAGCGAAATTTTTAAAATTCGAAAATTTATATTAAGGCAGATACAGGGTGTCAAAGTTAAAGAAATTATTTCGAGTTTTTTAGATATTTTCAAAAGTTTACGGAGCATTGGGTTAAAATTCGGTGTAGCGGGGTTTTTTGGGGCGAGAAATAACAATCTGGGCTCATTTTTCTTCTATCGGATAGAGGGCGCTACGAGCAGCACTTTTCTTACTTTTGAACTGCAATAACTTGTTGTCACTAGGTATAATAAGACTTATCACTCCTAATTAATAAGCTTACGACTTTTTTACGTAAAAAAGATACTCTTGTCAAATAACGCTAAAGGTGAGAGTTTTCGAAATATTTGCTATTTTAATGTAACATATAAGGTAATACATCTTATTTTATTATATAACGTTGGTATTTTTAAAATGATTTTGTAAAAGTTTAACCAAAAAAATCGTTTTCCTCTTGTAAAATATTATAAACAAAAGTTTGAAATTTTGTGTTTTATTTACCAGTCAATTATTCAAAAACAACTTGTACTGAAGAATTATTTCTGCTAGATCTCAAACAACGGGCAGGTCATTGAGTATTAAAATAACAAATATGTCGAAAACTATCAACTTTAGCGTTATTTGACAAGAGTACCTTTTTTACGTAAAAAAGTCGTGAGATTATTAATTAGGGGTATAAGTCTTATTATACCTAGTGACAACAAGTTATTGCACTTCAACAGTAAGAAAAGTGCTGCACGTAGCGCCCTCTGTCCGATAGAAGAAAACTGAGCCCAGATTGCTATTTCCCGCCCCAAAAAACCCACCTACACCAAATTTTAACCCAATGCTCCGAAAACTTTTGAAAATATCTAAAAAACTCGAAATAATATTTTTAACAAAATTTTTCTTTTCAGTCCAACAAAAATTAGTAGAGGAAATTAATATTTATTTGGTTCTTTTTTGGAATTCGACAATGCGAGATTCTAGATAAAATGTTTGTATTTTTTTTTAATTGTACTTTAATATTATGGAAAAAAACCAACAAAAATCGTCAGACTTCACCCCGAGTGACTGTAGTTGTTTGTGACAAACCCAAATTTCAACGAAGCTTGAGTACAGGGCACTTACCACGATTTCCTAGATTCTCTTAAATTGCATTCTGGGCTGGGGATACCCTTTTATCAAACGTTATTTAACAACCAACTGCTCCCGATAAAATAACACTCACTGTTTTAAATTGCACTGCTCTACCTTGGTTGATAACTAACTGTGTAACCAGCCTTAAGCGTTGAGTGCCAATTATGTAACACTATTTATCAATTGCTTGCAGGCGGTCCATATGCCTGCAGTTTCAATAATAATTAAAGGCGTGGTGAAGGTGCCACTACTGTCTAGAATAGTTTATAGACTATCAAATCAAATTAAATTAAGTTCCTAAGTTCTAATATAGGTCCTATATCCTTAAGATTGCCCAATTCCTGTCTGAAAATAGCTTTCACTAAACCTCGAATTCTAGAGATCCTCACTAATGGCAGTTAGCCATAAAGTACCAAGGATAAGCTGTTTTTATTAAACAAACTAATATAAATTAATCCCATTACAGCGATAATATCAATATATCAATAGGCAGATAATAGATATCTGATAAAGCAATGAATTACTCTATAAAGTAAGTATATATGAGCTGAGCCCAGATGTGAATGTTAAGGTGAAAAATTAAAGTTGCAAATAGCAGCTATGCTGCTATGAAGCTTACAGTCAATTACAACAGAAATTGTTATAATAAGAAAAGTCAATATTAAATAATCGATAAGGATAATAAATGACTGTAAGTCATTCAACCATAATTTCAATAACTCAATACAAAATACAAATACAAATATTTATTAATTTCTAGCACTTCTTAGAAGACAGAAACACGTCATTACAGAGGTACCTAAATAGCACTCAAGTGCTTAGTACATAATTAACTCAAAATTCGCTTAAAAATTATAATGTAATATATATAAAAAAAATGGTTTATTATACAAATATATAAAAAATAATAACATTTACATGGGAGATACTAAAAGAAAGTACCATGTCAAACAACTACACATTGTGAGTCATGAGTCCTTCTATAAGAAATTGAGACACTCTTCTATGCTATAAAATGTGTGTGACAATAATAGTTTCTTAAGTTTATTCTTAAAGCGAATTAGACTGGATATGGATTTTATATTATCAGGTAGATGGTTATAAATTCGGCAGCCTGCATAGTTGGGAGATTTTTCATATGAAGATAGATTATGTTTATTTAAAGAGAAACTGTTTTTGTTGCGTGTGTTATAATAATGAAAATTAGAATTAGTTGAAAATTTATTTTTATTTCCATGAATATAGGTTAATATTTTAAAGAGATAAATTGAAGGAACAGTCAGGATATTATGTTTTTTAAAATAATCCCTACAAGAGGTTCTGTAGCATAAACTAAACATGATTCTAATAATCCTTTTCTGAATTATAAATACTCTATTAACCTCCGAAGCCCGGCCCCACACAACTATATTATATGCAATTGCGGAATATACGAATGCATAATAGATACACCGCATAAGGTGTCAAGATTGACACTACACTCCAGGTTGTTTATAACATAAGCACCCCTATTAATTTTCCTACACACGCCATCAATATGTTCCTGCCAATTTAAATGGCAGTCGACAGTTAAACCCAAAAAGTTAAAGGATTCTGATAACTTTAAATTATGGTTATTAAATACAACATTTATATTGCAGGCATCTCTTCTAACTGTTTTGAAATTCATTTCAACTGTCTTTCCGTGATTTATCATTAAGTTGTTAGTGGAACACCACGCAGAGAATTGCCCGAGGACCGTTTCCACCTTAGCCTGTAAGCCAGCTTCAGTATCATCGGATACAACAATATTAGTGTCGTCAGCATATAAAAAGACCTGACCCTCACTTATGTGGTCCGGTAGGTCATTAATAAAAAGTAAAAAAAGTAAAGGTCCCAATATGCTTCCTTGCGGAGTTCCTATAACTTGTGAGAAATTCACAGATACGGAGTCACCATTCTTTACAGAAAAACGTCGGTCCGACAGAAATGAAAAAATGAAATAGGCAATATTACCACGTAGACCCATGTGTTCCATTTTAGTCACCACAAAACGCTTATTTATTGTATCAAACGCGCGTGTTAAGTCAAATCACAGGGTCATTACCAATTTTCCTCCGTCGAGTTTGTCTGACACATACTGGATAAGTTCTGCACAGCCCGACTCGGTAGATCGACCGCTACGAAAACCATGCTGACTATTACTCAATATTTTATATTTGCTAAGGAAATAAAAAATGCGTATATACACAACTCTTTCCGTAATCTTGGAAAAACTACTCAGTAGCGAAATAGGACGATAATTTTCAATATCTAATTCATTTCCTTTTTTGAAAATTGGAACCACAATGGATTTTTTTAACCTGTCCGGAAAAATGCCAGTACATACAGACATATTCACTAAATTTGCCAAAATCTCGGAAAAACTATAAATAAGTTTTTTAATATGTTTCATTGATATTTGATCAAACCCAAAGGATGATTTATTTGGAAAATCCAAAACGATCTTTTCCACTTCGCCACTAGTAAGTAGTTCATAATAAAAAGAATTCGGCACAAGTCTGTTCCCCACAGTGCACGACTCGCAGAATCGCCCACCAAAATATGTATTCAATTTATTTGGAATTAGGGTTTCAAGGTATGCACCAAATATTGATGCGACCTGATGGGATTCCGATATAACTTTGTTATTATTTACGATAGAAATTTTTTTCGAATTGCTGCTATTTTTACCTTGTATTTCATTTACTATAGACCAGGCAGTTTTGACTTTATTCGATGAATCACCTATTTGTTTATTAAAGTGAGCAAGCTTTTCCGCTTTAATATGGACATTAACTTCTTTTTTACAAGTTAAATATCTTAGCTTTGTTACCATATCATTACAATTATTTTTTAACCAGTTTAATTTTTCCAAGTTTGTGATTTCCGAAAGCAATTGAGGCGAAAATCGAATCTTTTTAGAGGCATAATAAACTAACTACAACTAGAGGCAAGTAACAGTAAATTCATTCATCAAAATTAAATATAATGAAAATATATAAGATAAAGAAAGCAAACGACCACCAATCCATTAACAGTAAATTCATTAATCAAAATGATATACAACGATAATATACAAGATAAAGAAAGCAAACGACCTACAGTCGTTTAACAGTAAATTCATTAACCAAAAAGATAAATAATGACAATAGTGGTAATTAGAGGTAATTAATAAGAAGAAAAAGAACAGATTCTACTTGTATACAATAGATTTGCAGACACTGGCGTTTCTTGCAAAGCCCCATGTGGTCATATTACCTTGACAAAAGGCCTGTACGGCTAAATGACACTAGAAACTCGCTAGGTCGGCATAGAAATGCCGCTGACTGATGTTCAGCCCCAAATGGAAAAAATTCTATCCCACAAAAGGACCTTTTCAAAAAGGGGGTTTCTTCACCACAATATTCATCACTTATCGTTTATAGGCGATATGGCCGATAATTTCAGAAAATACACATACTAGGTGAACGTTATAATCAGACGGTATTTAGGCCTTGGTATTTGGAATTGTTGTAAATCCCAGAAGCAAATTAATCATTTTGTCATAAGTTTACAAGCTGACAATCTTGTATTTAATTATTAAATCTTAATAACCTATGTATGCTATCGAAATTGTTTTCTATTATGATAATTGAACTCCAAAATGCTTTGCCGAACGCTTAACTAATATTGTTTGTTCCCTTGATAATAAATAACACTGTTTTGTCAAATTTCTTTTATTTGACATTTCACTGAACTCTGCTTTATTCTTCAGGAATAAAGCGTGCGGGAACGCAACTTTTTATAGGGCGAATGTGCGTGTCTTTCGGGGTTAGCACTAAGTTGACGGAAGCATGACAGCGCTATGGCTCTGATTTATATTTTATTCTATTGAAAAAAATCTTCTGTTGTCACGTTACGGTCAACTAAGGGTTAACTTAAAATGAAAAACACATTTATATTACAGTCTTCTCTAAAATCTGTGATCCTTCATATTCGATATGAATATAACGCCCACTCTGTTCACTCCATGAATGTTTCTGGCTATATGAATATAAATCCCATTTAACTTTGCCTTAATCTTTTAATTTTCTATATCGTTGTATGTTTGTTCTTTATTTTTCAGGTTTATACCTCTATATTCTTGTTGTAAGAACCCTCACCAGAGAAAGTTTTAAACTTCGAGTTTACGCGCTTATAGGATGGGGTAAGTAAACTTATTCAAAGTTTGATGATTTATAAATTTTAGATACCCTTATCGTTTTTTTAACGACGGTGTTCTGAAACCGACTTACATGGAGAAGGCTATTCTCTTAGCAAGTTCTTCTTATGGCAAATATTATTACTAACTTTACGGACACGGCCAGACTATGCATCTCTAAACAATTTATTATGAAATCGTTACTATTTAGTTGGCCAATTTCATCTATAAAATCAAAAGACTTTCTTGTTGCTGGTAGCATCATCAGGAGATGATACGGGCTGCTTGGGTTATTATTAGAAGTTATAAATCCAAAAGAAAGCAACGACAATGACTTCCAAAAAAAATTAAAAAATCTTTACCAAATAAATGTTTTAAAAAGAAAACTAAACATCATGAAAGAATCTTAAACCTAAGTAGATACCGAGGGGCAAATCACCCTGGAATTATGTTATACACATACACTACGCAGGATTCCACAAAATTCCTCGAATTTGAAATGTTCTTAACTTTCCTAGAAGAAACGGAATTGAGCAAAACTTTTATGTGTAAACTCCCTATAGGTTATTTTGGAGCAATTTACCTTACTTTATTTTAAATTAAGCTGCATGGTGAAAATTGCTGACTTCTACCATCATAAGATACCGCATTATTTTGGTTCCCAATCGACTTTGTGTAATATCGTTATGTAAAGACTCAAGCAAGAGGTGCTATTTTATGTCCCCTTGAGTTAACAGTTGAGTCTGGTTCGGTATCCGAGGCCTCAATAATAGACGAGAGTTACTTAACTCTATATGTTGATTATGTCAGGAACAGTGTTACAATATTGATATCTATGATATTAATGATTGATGATGATACCCAGTTACATTACATTACGAAATATGAACTCTAATCAGGTCAGCGTGTATTGCTATGGTGTGCAATAATATGCAGTTCATAAACGGTGTTATAATAATATTTAATAGTTACAATATCCTGTCGATATACAGAGTATATACTTATGCCATTACACCTCCCCCATTTTTCAAGAAAAATTTTCCTTATACCTAAATTTTTTCTTCCCTTTTCTGATATGTAACCAATGAAATATTTTAAAGTACATTTGTGTATATGTAACCTTATGTAGCAATCATTTACTTTATCTTGTAACTTTTAATACGTCAAACCTGTTCTTACGACTATACAATAATTAACTTATAAGGTATGGAAATAGAAGGAAGTGTTTGTTAGTGAAAAGATTTAGAAATAATTCACAGTAAGATCATAGAATAACAGATATGGAAATATAAGAAGTGGAGCTCCGTTTGTCTAAAATTTATCCTACATCTAATACAATTAATAATAAGTAACATAACCAATACAAAATATATACTAATATAATCATGATATATAAATATAATTTTCTATTCTATAATAACTATCAATAGTCTATCAATGCAGAGACAGCCATCGTTCTGGGCATAAAAAGGTATGCGTATAATTATGCATCTAAAGGCATTTTGAATCACCTACTAGTATTAATTACTAAAAAAAAGAAAAAAATTCATTTCGCTTTAATAATAGCAGGCCTTTGATGTGTTTTTATTTTTCAATAGTTGTGCGTAAAAATGTGCCTTATTAAGAAATAAAATGTAATCTATATACTTCTTTGGTTATTTAATAAAGTTACCAGTTTCGTTTTATATACTTTAACGTTTAATTAATTGTATTTTATGCAGCCACACTTGTATATTATATTATTTTAAATCTATACTTTGGAATGTTTTGGTTGCCCTTTTCTATTTCGGTTAAATTTAAAAATAAATTATTTTATAAGCTTTTATATGTTTTTTTTTCTATCGACGTGTAATTTTGGTCGTTTAATTATAGTGTAAAAATATATCATGATTCAGGTCGTATACTTTCTTAGTTTGAAAGAACTTATTTAAACCTATCTTCTCTCTTTTTCTTATATTTATTTATTTTCATATATTTGTGTTTGTTTATACTCCGATACACTC